>PYHW01009542.1:1787489-1875932 GCA_013186435.1 Turdus rufiventris | reverse complement strand
GATGTTGGCATTTTTGGATTGGTTTAGAGTAGAACCAGACTGTACAATATAAGTGATAGGTATTGGAAGATAACTGTAAATAATGTTTACATAGTTTATAATATAAAAAGATAATCCCATCCCCAGGGCAGGCAGTGTGCCTGGGGCTGACTTGTTGAACGGACCTCAGAGAGTCAGGGAAAGAACTTTTAGATTAGATAAAATAAACCACCTCTGGAAACAACAGAAGACGTCTCCTGACTCTTTCTCCAGTGCTCAGGCTGGAACACAGAGACTCTAAAACATACACAGGTCGTCGGCTCAGGTTCAAGAGACACCACCAGCCACAGTGTTCCTAATTAAAGAAAGGCATTTTAAGACATGGTTGTGTATGGTTGTGGTTCCTCTCAACAGTGTCTCCTCACATTTGAGCAGGCTGGTGGCGCTCACAGACAGCTGACACCTGTATTATAAGAACATAAGAAATGGAGCAAAGGGGAACTGCAGTCTTGTTCATTTCATTTCCCTTTGCTCTTCTCTTGTACCAGAAATGTTAAATATGCTTTCCTTTCATTTAAAATTTTCAAATACTTTTCTTTTTCTTCATGACAGTGTTCCCAAAAATCATTTGCCTTATTACTTAGCCTCTCTGTATGCAAAGCCAAGGTCTATGATTTTTTTCTAGACCTTGTTTGTACCTACCTTCACAACTTCCCCAGCAAAAAATTCTATAGCTAGTCTACAAAAAAGCAGTTATTTGTTAAGCTGCTTAAACAAAGTTGGTAGAGTCAGTTTGTCCCCCTTGTTATAGTGAATGGTGAATAACAGATCTGCAAGCATTACTCCTCTCTGAAGAAACAGAAATCTGATATTCTGGTATCAATCAAACATTTAGCTTGACACTGTGTCAGGGAATAGAAGTGGAAGAAATAAGAAAAATGCATTTGAGGGAGATTCTAGATTAATTAGTGGAAAGCAGGCACGGTTTAATTCAGAGTGATATGAGTGATAGCAGGAAACTGTTCATGGAATTGTCAAGAACAAATCATGTCAAATCCATCTAATTTTCTTCCACAATGTGGTTACAAGACTTGTAGGTGGGAGAGAAGCAGGAGATGATGTTGTGTCTTAAATCTTTAAGCAAATCTCACATGAATTAAGAGACAGAAATATGGTTTTGATGAAACTTTTACTGAGTGAGAGTAAAACAGGTGGAAAATCAAAGCTGTAGCCAGAACAATGATCAGTCCTGAGCAATAGCATGAGAGGCAAGGGGTGGACACTGATTACCAAGAAGCTCCCCTTGAGCACGAGGAAGAACTTTTCTGTGTGGGAGGCTCTGCACTGGAGTAGACTGCACAGAGAGGTTGTGGAATCTTCCTCACTGGATATACTTAAGAACCACCCGGACACAATCCTCTGCAATGTGCTCTGGGATGACCCTGCTTGAACAGGGAGGTTGGACCATAGCATCCACTGTGGTCCTTTCCAACCTGACCTATTTTCAGGTTCTTTGAAACGCCTGGAGAATCCTTGAGGCTGCAGAGGGTAGTACTTGTGTTGATGGCCAGGCAGGGGACCTGTGGACATTAGTTTCAATTAAAAAGTTTTCCACGGATGCCCTGCCACCTGCTGCTTGCAAGATTCAGTGCCAATGGCCCCACTAAAATATGCATGAGAGAGACCTTTTGCTCTCTGAGACACACTGCAGCCTGCATAAACTCTTCCTAGAGCACAAACTGAGAAAGGAAGAAACAAGTTACTTGTCCTTTCTGTTTGGGTTTGCATTGCAGCACTTTAACTGGATCGTGCTGCAGGTGACACTATGTATTCTCAACCCCATTGTGATTCAGGCTTTTTATTGTTATTGAGGGAAGAGGAAATTTTAAAAGTTTAAAGTTCGATTATTATTGGGGAGGGAAATTGATGGTGCAGTTGTGTTTGTCAGCTGTCAAATTAGTAGTCTTACAGATCTTTTTTCTTTTGAAGTCACATTAATATAAAGGCAAGGGGAAAACAGAAAAAAACCCCAGATCCTAGAATCGTGTATCAGTCAGGCCAAGTCACAGTGAAGACTCAAAAAGCTTGGTGTGTTTGATTGAAGAAATGAGATATGTAGATGAAAGAAGATCCAGGAGCTTTTTTATCCCTTTCATGTTTTTGCTCAGGGGTTGAGAACTAGGACATAAGATCATGTCAGTGTACTTCTGTCTCTGCTTTAAGCAGAAATTAATTTCTACAGTAGGAGCAATCTGGGGAAAATGTCATCTGATTTTTAGCATCAATATGGAACCACATGGGGTGTGTAAATGTGCCAGATAAATGCAGGTCAGACTTTTCATCTACTCTTCCACTGAGCACCAGAAGTTGTTTGCAGGGGTAGTCTGATGCTGTGGACAAATCAAAAAACTCATTTTTTTTTTCTATGGCCATCTGATAGTAAACTGAGGTTTGAATGAAAGTGTCTCCTTTTTAAGCCAAGAATAAAAAAACCTTCCCTATATCCAAGGTGGAAAAAGGGAAATCAAGTTAACCAGAAAGGTCATATGAAATTCCTCTGGGCCTTAGATTCATCTTCTGTGACACAGGTGCTTTCCTGTATTGGCTGGTAATTTGATAATATTGAACAATACATGCATCATACTTCATTACATTTTTTCAGTAAATACAATAAATTGCGTCCATGTTATGTTTTAAAGTGTTCATATCTTTAATAACTGAATTATTTTTTTTGGCTAACAACTTGCAGCTGTTATAAAAAGAATGGGGTTGCAGGAGAAAAGAATAGCTGATCTTATCAATTCTAGCACTCTTGAAAGAGGGAAATAATACTTTCAGTTTAGAAAAGGGTTGAGTTCTCTGTGATCCCCTTTTAAGCAGATCTGTAATGTGCAAACCTGGTCCTGTCCCCAGAACTTTTTCTTTGGGTATATTGCAGTATATCCTAAATATTCATTTATTGAATATTGCTGTATTTTTAGCAGAAAGCAACTGCCTTTTTTCTTGCTTCTCTTTTGCACAGCAGTGACATAAATCTGAACATACCTAGCTTTTCAGATAAACAATATCTTGGCAAAAACTGCTAAGACATTAACTTGTTTTGGTATTAGTGTTATTATCTATTAATCTGCCTGAGCCCAAATAAAGTGAGCTGCACAATCTTAAAGATTTATATATTAGGTTCCTTAGGTTGTTCCAGTGAAAACAGCCCTTGAGTATTTTCTAAACAATTGTTTAGCCAGAGCACACTAATGAACTCTCTTCATTTATTTACCCAAAATACCTTACCAAGGGGAAAAGGAAGTGGCAAAGACAAAACATCATGTTTTCAGGCCATCCCTAGAGTTTTTCCAAAACACCAGCAGCTGCAGGTGTTCTTTGCATTAAATTACATGAGTTTATCCAAGGGGAGCATCTTTCTGTATCAACTGAAAAGAGCAAACAAATCCTCCCTGTCCCCCAGCTGATGTGGCAGGTGAGCACACTGCGTGCCCACCCTCCCAAGCATGCTGAAGGATCCACCTGAGCAGTCTTTGTGCTCCTTTGCCACCTGCCTGCTAGCACAACACATGCATCATGCTGCCTCTGGCACAGGGAGTGCACCCCAGCAGCTGCTCCACAGGGATGGGGCAGGTTTTCCTGCTGCCAATGCCATTCCTGCTGTGCCTCTGGCCACTGGCTTCGCTACTTCTGCCCAGGATGCACCAACATTTGCAGCATGCTGGAGCTGTCTTGGGTAACACTTCGGGGTAATGCCACAAAAAGTGTAAGCAACACAGTGGGTAGTAACAAAACACGAGTGAACTGTAATGGATATAAACAGAAGGAGTAAGGTACATGATTTTGCTGTCTCCTAACAGAGTCCCTCATTTAAGAACTCGCATTTTCTGAAATGACTGGTATGTGTTTTTCCTCCAGTTGTCTGTTTACTGTGGCTTTTTGGTTTGCTCATCATCCACCAAAATAACCCCACAGTAACTCCCATATGAGGGCCCACATGGGAAATTGCATTTTCTGAAGTGGGTGAAAATATTCCACAGTTGCTAAATGGCAGACTGCACTTGCCTGCTGACATGGGCATTGAATAAATAAATAGAAACAGGCCAGTAAGAATTATAGGTAAGAGAATAGGTTTTTCACAGTGCATTGCTGAAAAAGATTAGATTGGTTGCTACAAAGGACATTAATTCTGTAACTAGCACCCGAGCAGTGTACAAAGTTTAAATTGATTTATCCCAGGAGTATCTGAGAACAGTCACTTAATAGATTATTAAATGATGCCCCTCATAGCACTCATTTGTTGATCTATTATTCTACTTCTTTCCACTACACGGGGCATAGTGTTATCTTGACTTCAGTAAGTTAGCACCTGTCTGCCCTCCTTGGTTTCCATCAGGCATCAGGTCCTAGTAGTGGGAATCCTTTGGAAATGCTCTAAATCATGACTGCTGTTTGGGCTGAATATGGGAGATTCAGTCGGTACCTTTTTCAGAGTACTCTAATATATTCAGTGTCTTTGAAGACACATACACTTGAGTTCAGTATTTCCAGAACGTTTCTGTTGTGCTAACAAGGAATGTCCTTGCTTTTTGATTCTTCTGCTTCCAGACCATGGCTGCCCAGCAGAAGAGCAGCTTGCCATGAGAGTGTCTTGTGCTGTTCTGTCTGCCATAAAAATTTCAAATCAGCAGGGTTTGTGTTGGAGATCTTACACCATGCTTCAGCTCTTGGAGTCTTTTCCCACCTTTCTCCTGCTGCCTCTCACTGATCTCTGTAAGCCTTCTCCCTCGTGCCTCCTCGTGCATCTTACAGCTTGATACAATACAATTGAGCCAGCATCTCTAATCCACTTCCATACAGAATCTCTCCTAATCTCCCTATTAGGATGCCCCAGTGCTGGCCTGGATGGAGTTCAGAGATAGCAGCACAATTTTGCTGCCAATCCTCACTTTAGAAACTTCTAAAGCCTCTGTTTTTTGTATAAATCCAAAGTTTGTATTTGTGTGGCTGGTCAAAAATGGACCAGGAAATGAAGGGCTTGCTTGGAAGAACATGGTGTAACTTTCCATTCCTTCATGAGCTTCTGCAGTAAAATGACAGCTTTCTGAAGGAAAGTGAGAGTGGAGACAGTGTTCAGGTTGTGATCTAGCACTGTGAGTAGCTGACATGAGCAGCCTGTAATTTTCCTTGATTGTATAAAGCAAGATGTTCAGCTCTGTGGCCTGGGCTGCCCTTTGATTATGGCTGCTCTGTGTGTTGCCATAAGACCACTGCTTAATCTTTGTACTTAGCACTGCAGCACAAAGAGGCAGCAGAGATGTTTTGGCTTGAGAATTGTATTTTTAATTTTTAAAGAACATTGATTGTCAGGGTTTCAGAGGTGCTGGTGGATGAAATAATGATCTCAGAGCTGGATGAGTCTGCTCAGGCAGAGGGAGCTGAGGTGAGGGGGACTCAGCAGGAGAGAAACACCTTGGCACCACTGTAGGCGATTTCCTGCAAGGATAGGGACTTAACTGCATGCTGCCTGAGTTTAATTGAAAAATGTACTGTGCTGCTGTGTTTGTGTATTTTTATATACATTTTATAATATAGAATGATATATACTTATATATATTTGCACACTCTTAGTAATTATTTATCTGTATATGCCTTTCCACAGTGATAGTGGACTACCTTTGACAAAGATGTTCCCTAAGCAGAGACAGACTGCCTTTGACTTTGAGGGGGCACAAAGACCCATCTGATCACAAACATTTTCTTCTGACCATTAGGTTAATGTTTGTCCCCTGTCAGTCTAGAGGGAATATCTAGAGTGATACCAAAGAGAAGGTTTTAGCTTTTTTGTGTCCTCTGTACTGCAGGTAGAAAACAAAGCTCCTTTTGAAATCATTTTGTAGGAGCAAAATAAAAAAAAGTTTAGAAAGACATTCAATAATTTACTGAAGCTAGGAGCTCTGAAATAAGAAAAAGCATCAGTAATAAATATATCTAGATTCCTTGACGGTATTTATATAATGATTTTCAGTATTTAATAAAAATGGATATTGATTAAATAATTTATCGAATTTATTAAACACACATAGGTTAATTAGAATGTGTTATTTGAGTAAGGAATTAGATATTAAAAATTCAAGTCTTCTGCCTTTATAATAACTGGTATTACAGAGAAGGGGCAGTTTCCCTTTGTAAGGAGCTCTATTGTTTTGAACATATCTTCAGTTCTAACATGCACAGCATGAGGGATGGCAGAGAGCATAAATGTTCCATCTCCTCTGAAGATCATGTACAAATTGCAATAGATTCTGCCGTGGTGAATTAGGTGATAAATAAAGCCATAAAAAGTGAATAATAATAAAAACCTTGGTTTTCTCTATCCCCACAGAACTGCTGGTTAATTCCTAGAAGAGGCAAAAGGCTGATAATTGGACATTTTTGCTTCTAATGAATAAATCTTGAAAAGGGACACTATAATGAAAGATAAAAATATAAATAGATTATGTAATAGTTATTTAGGGCATTTTCCAGCAGTTTACCAGTACTATTCCCTAAAATGGTCCTTTCTTTCCTGTAGATCCCTAGCTCAGCTCTTGGCTGTGTACATACTCAGGTGTATTGTAGTATGATGGAACAAGTGCCAGTTGCTTCTTCTACAAGGTCTGGTGTGAAAAACCAGTGCTGCTTTAGGCAGTGGTACAAAAACCCCAACAGGACATTCCCCTTTACCCCAGGGCTTTCCTTGGTGGCGTGTGGACACAGGCATTATGAAACATCAGTGCAATGCTTGGAAGACAGCACCCCCCAAGTGAAGCTCCTGTCACACTGGGAGCAGTCAGAATTTCCCCTTTGAGCCTCCCTTGCTGTTCCCACAGCCTCCCCCTAGTTCATATCTATCCTATGATTTTGGGTGAAGAAAAGTATTTTCTACAGGGTTCTCACTGCCTGTAGGGTATGTCAGGAATAAAGGTAGGACCACACCTTCATGCAGAGTGTGGTGCCCCTTGGGAATTTGGGAAATCTGTGTCTGGGAAACAGCTGAAGCCACAAGAACTTGTGAGATACAGCCATGCAGAAAAGGCTGACAGGAAACAGAAAGGAAATCATTAGGGGGGTATGGTAAGGAAGAGTAGAACATACTTTGACCACAAGAAGCTTCCCCCAGAGCCGTCTCCAAGTTTTCTGTACTTAGAAGATTAAAAAATAAATAATCTCTTTCTTCCTGCAAGTTGTGCTTGACAGCTTTGGAGACTGGGGATTGGGTTTGAACTGATGCAGATGTATGCATCTGGCACATCACTTCTTTTTTCTTTGTTCTTAATGTCTCTGACACCTTCAAAGACACACCCTTGAGGCAGATCAAATTTCCGATGCTTTGTTTTGGCATTTAAATGCTGTCTATTATTATTCCATACTGACACCACAAAATACATGAAAGTCTTTTCCCAAAATTAGTTTAAATGCACGTATGTAGGGAAAATATATGCAATAGAATATGCAAGTCCTGACATTCATGCAGATAGTCTAATGCAGCTCCCAAGTCTATTGATACGAATGTTTTTAGATTAAATTAGACCCATGGCATACAACTCAGAGTATCAACAATTGAACCTAAGCATGCTGACTTTAAGTTAATATTTTTATACACTCCAGCATTTTGTGTCCCTCCCTTAGCCTGGACAACCTGTGAATATTCCTACAGAGAAAAAGGACAGATTTGGCTGTGCTATTGCTGCAAGCAGTTCACACAGTTCATTCTGTAGTCCTGCTGAGTACACTGCCTTAGCACCTTGAATGATGCAATTACTCCTATCAAAATGGTTATATCATCCTCTCTCAGCATAAACATCTCCCCTCTCATTCTCATGAGAACCTGGAATCTCATGACCTGGAAGAACTTTACATCATATAAACTGCAAAGACCACATCCAAATTAACCTCACTGGTGTCTGAGTGAATCTGACATTATGTATCCAGTGCCCACATGTTTTCTTTTGGAATTCCGAAGAGACAAACTTCAGTAGAGAACAGGAACAGTGTTTTTAGGTCTGCAGGGGTCATGGCCATGGCAGAAGTACAGACATTGAGACCATCCTAAGAAAAACAAATCCTCATTAACAATGCACCAGGGTCATGCAGACCTTTGTCCAGCACAGACCCTTTCCAATCTGAGACAGGGATGCTGGTGGGATTTTTGCCTTCCCACTTTGCTCTTTTTGAAGTTTCCACCTCTCCATCTCTGCTGTATTTTCTTTCTGCCATTATTAACCACCAACTTTCTTGTTTTTCTGACCAGAGTTTATATTTATTCTTATTCTTACTCCTTTTCGATTGGTTTTTATTATTTCACACATACTTGAGGATAGCAGATCTTGATTCGTTCAAATTGTTTTGCAAATTTAATTTGTTTCAAGTATTTTGGACTGAGTCCCTCTAAATAAAACAAGGATGCTTCTTTACTTCTCAGATTAGGCTGCAAACCCCCTAAATATATAAGAATTTGCTCAATGTTACTTTTCTTTCTTTCATGTGCTCAAACCTGTATTCTTCCAGGTTATATAGGGGGGTTTTTGTCTTTTTGTTCTTGTGGTGTTTGCTTTTGTTGTTTTTGGGTTTTAATTATTTGTCATAAATATGTTCTACTTTTTAAAATAGACTGCTGAAAGTCATTTACACATAATTCACAGTGATGGTTCCACAATCATATTCTTGCACTTGATTTATGTCACCTAGGTTTGATTAAAAAAAAAAAAAGGTTTGTTTTTCATATCCTGACTGAATCAGTGTCTTGGAAATAAGCCTCCCCTGTGACTGTGAAATACATTTTTATCAGACATACTTATTATGTGTTGCTGCTTCTGCAGTTATCGAATTATAATCGTCTTGAAGCTGAATCTAAAAGAGCTGGGATGCAGCTAAACAAAGCTATGTAAAAATCTTGAATATTTGTAATCTGCTGGTTTATATGTTTCAGCAGAACTCCTAAATCAGCTCTAAACCAGTTTACCGCCAAAGAGAGGCTTGCCTCCATGTAGTTTACAGATAAGTTTTCTCTTGGTTTCTACTTAGTCCTTGCCTTGCATGTGCAGAATACCGTTGGACTTAGAGACATTGCCCTATAGAGCAAATCAGCTGCTTTTCCTTAATTCCAACTCTGGCTGCTTCATCCTGTCTGATAAATATATATAGATATATATGAAACAAAGATACTTACATATGTGTCTGTAATAACAGAAGAATTCCATCTTGAATTATTTGCAAATATGTTTAGTATTTTTTACTTTAATTCTATGTGCTTCACATGCTGATGAGAAAATTGACATTTATATGTAATCTATTTCATATCAAATAGAATTCTGGTGTCAGATACAACTCAGGAAAGAAAATTCTAAGCCTCATTTCTCCTAGGTGGAGTTAATCCCAAGGTCAAGATAAACTCTATTAATCCTTCATCCCTTATTTCTTCTGTAATCTGTGGTTTTGTTGGAGACTTCATAATGAATTACAAAGTAAAGTTTGCAAAGAAAAACTTTTATACAAATAATGTAAGATAGATTTTTTCAGAAACACTGATGATAATCTATCTGTCTTATGCTTTGGGACTATCAAATATCTGTTAGCTGTTAAGACTTAGGCAGCATTAATTATCAGATCCCATGAATCTCAACTGGGAGCATGATACAGTCAGTAAAAGGTGGCTGCTGGAGTTCAGTGGGAGAGAGGGAAGCATGGAGGGAAAGCAGCAGGACACCTGGTTCCTAACCACTTTCTGTCTGCCGTCTTCACTCTTCTACAAATTACTGCCTTTGGTTTAAAAGTAATCACTTATCAGAGGAAGCAAAAATAATGAAAAGCAAAAACCTAGGATGACCGCTGACCAGTGGTAATTCTGCCCACTGTTGTAAATATGGTGTGGGGAAAGGGAAGGTGTTGCTGGCTCCTATGTTCTGCTCCACAAAAATCCTCCACGTGGAGCAGGAAGGAACTCTCAGAAATTGTGCTCATTCAGATTTGAGGCATTTCCTTTTGATTCTGCCTCTGTGCACATGGATTGAAGCCAGCACTTCCAGCCACTGCACCACTATCTATTATTCACACTCAAATATCAGGGAACTCAGCTGAATCAGAAGTCCTGTGGATTTAGCAAAATACAAACGCAGCATGTGCTGTAGTCCATGAAACAAAGCAGCTGCACTGAGCTGAACAAAATAGGCAAAAAACAGAGAGAGAGAGAGAAAGGACCTGGAGCTTTTGGTGTGATGTCTAGCAAAGACTGCATTGAGGAATAAAAGGAGATAAGGAAGGAATTGAAAAGAAGGAAAAAAGTACAGCAGAGGAATGGGGAAAGAAGTGAATATTGAAAAGAGATTTGGATGTAAGGGACTGAGAACACAAGAAAAGATTTTAGACCCCCAAATTTATTATTATTGCTTAGTAGTCTGGAAAGGAAAAATAAATGTATTCTTTGATTTTAGTGACTTGAAAGCGACACTTGACCCAAACTTGGATGTTTCCCATCTGTAAACACAGCACCTTTATTTTGAAGGAATTTCCTGCATTTGATACATTGAAGTTAAATTGTAGTCTTATGGCCACTTTCAGAAACATTCTCATTCTGTGGCTTGTTTGTGCCACTGTTACTTCACAGCTTGAATGCCCTTCTTCTAGGATTTTTGTGTAACTGCACTATGCAGCAGTTCCAACATCTCCTCCTACTCCTTTCTGGAGGCCATCCTCCCTTTCTGAAAACCTTCCACAGCTTTCACAATTCTCCTTTTGCCTTTTGCAGTTGATTAAAGGAGTGACTGTTATGTATTTGCTGGTTAATGCAGCAGGGCTGACTCCACAAAGAATTTTAACAGACGTCTCAGGTGTGTCTCCGGTTTGTCATCACATGAAGGTTCTCTCTGTGTTATTCATATGCATATTTATACATAAACTTCCATAAATTTGAACCACTGTTGTCTCAATGTATGGAAATGATGAGTTTTATTCTCTGTGTTGAGACACAAATGAAAGAAGAAATTCTATTTTTTTTTTTTTTTTTGCTAACATCTCTTTTGAAGAAAAAAAACCTGTAAAGTGTTTGCAGATTCTCTAGATCCTTGCTAAGGTACTTTTGATTTATAATTTCAAATAGAATTCAGAAATGAAAGAGTGCCCCTCCACAAACTGACCTTAGTGAGGCACATTGCCTTTTACATCCTCAAGTCACTTGTCTTTTCCTTGGTCTATCTCTGCTGTTTTATTCCCTTTGAAGTTGGTGGCCAGTATGGAAAATACTTAGATTCATTACTACTTTTAAGGAGGAAGGCTATAAAAAGAAAAAAGTTTGCTAGTTGGCTAGCAGTTGAGACCTGACTACTACACAAAGTTCTGAGACATCTATAAAAAAAGGAATTAATTTGGTTACTTCATTTGTTTCAAATTTGTTGCATTTCCATTAAATGTTGTCAGGTCTTGCATGTGTTTTAGACAACTGAAAATTATGATTGCAAATAAATCAACATTTCCACTTCATAAAATGTACATTCTTTATTTAGTTAAGCAAATTTGAAGCAGATTTATTCTAGTACTCTGTCCTCTGTAGACTTGGCAGAATTCTAGACATCACATTAAACATGCCTCTTCATTTTCTTTTAACTGATTTTGATTTTCCATGGCTATTCTAAGGAGAAAAAATATTTTTTCTTCAGAAATTTTGAATAGAGGAAGAAGAAAAAATTGAATCCTCCTTTTATATATTTTATGTTCTCCAAAGAAGATGTATTCCCTTGGTAGCATTAAAAAAAAAAAAAGACATTTTTGACTGCTTAAACCACTGTATCTTTCTTTTGCCATCAGAAGAAGTACAACCTGGTTATTTTAGGATGTAAGAAATATTTTTTGAGGGAACAGTTTCTAACTACTGGAAAGAACATTTATTTTTCAGTGAAAAAAATCTAAATTAATAAAGCCCTCAAACCCTCTTTCATGCTGCTCCCACAACAGAGTTTAGATCCATGACTGAAGCAATCTCAGTGCCAAATGCTTCTTTCTCTTTGATGTTTTTCCTAGAGATTTTTAATATTTTATTCCACAGTTCTTTTTATCCTCTTCTCCCTATCCCACAAAAACAAATCTATAGAGTGAAATTTCAAAGCTCTGCTTCTGGAAGTTGATACTGTTATCAGCTGATGGTCAGCCTCAGATCCCATCTGAACTCTTATAAAACACCCTTAAATATTCGTTAACATTGTTATTGAGGAGAGGGAACCACTTGATATCCCTTTTCTTGTCTTTGCACTTTAGAAATTGTTGTATATTAAAGTTGCATATGGATGCGGTAAAGCCTGCAGAGGAGTAATCTCCCCCTCTCTTTTAAAGAGGTTCTACAGAGCAATTGCATCTTTCAAATCTTTATGCCTTGCTGCACAAATGGAATGAAAGCAGATAGTAATAGTTCCCATGAGTGGATCCCATTCTCACTCATTGCCTTCCTTGGAAAAGCCAGATTTCCACAATCCCCAGTGCTGCAAGAAACTTTGGGTCAAGTACTTTATATGAAAGGACAGATTTCCAATTTATAGATGTAATAACCAAACATTAAGCAAGCTGAAGACGGCAGCAAATTACTTTTCCAGTTCTATTGTCTTTAAATTTGTTTTGAAAAGATTAACTGAAATAATAAAAACAAATCTTCTTGTGATGCTTTTATTCTGAGAGAGAGCTAACATCAATTGAGGGCAATATTATTTTTTAAATAATATTCATCCTGCAATGCATTGAATTCAGGAACGAGGAAAGTTTTCTGGGCTGCCTTTTACCTAAGCCGTACCTAAGCCAGTTGTGCAGAGCTGAAAGATTTTGAGCACTGCCCTTTTCTAACCTAAGCTTTCTAACACCAGGTATTTTTTCCCAATAATTTCTAATCCCTGGGAAAAGAAAAAAAAAAAAAAAAAAACAACAAAAAACCAAACAGAAAACAAAAACCAACAAAGAGAATGACCAGACTTCCTGTAAATTAAATATTTTGAGCAGTTTTCCACATCTGTTAGTGTTTGCAGAATTCATTCATGTGTGTGAAAAAATCTCGTGCTTGTAAGTGATCTGATGGACCTCTGTTGTTTTGGGGTTGTTTTTAAAGAAAAATGAGGTCATAGCTTTTTCATGTAAACTCAAGATGATGATAAACAACCATTATCAATATTGTATTTTGTTTTTAAAAAGGAAGGTATTCAGCATGAGTAGAAAATGCAATTACACTGACCAAGAAAAACATGCAGGGGCTTCTAGTCTGAGCATAAACTGATCATAAGCTGTATCAGCTGTGCTCTTGGTTCAGCAAGGAGTAATTAGCAGCTTCCTGAAATTTTGAGCTTCCTTTGAGACTCTAGTCATTAGGTATCATTGGAGACAGCAAGCTACCCCAGGTGGCCTCAGCCAGCTCCACTAGGGAAGCACACAGGAGTTTTGTGCTTTGCTCAGTTCACATTATTCAAGGCTAATTGGCTATTCTGCCACTTAAAGCTATTTTTAAGCTTGCTGTTTCACTGGACACTACACAGATTTTGGACTTTCTGATTTAAATGTCAGTGACGGATTAAAAATGTTGGGTTTTTATTATTAGTTTCAGACTGTGCTTTAGGTCCTGCATGCAGTAGTCCCAATTATTGGTCCCCCTCTGAGACATTCTCTCTTTCTCATAAGATATTACCTCTTTGATAGATTGATTTGTTCAGTCATCCAATTAGATGAATATATTTGGTACTGCCAGGGAGGGCCAGGTGGGAGGGCTGCACATGCTCAGCTGTAACAGAGAGCTGCCCATGGAGGTCTGTTTGAGGCTTCTGTTACAAGAGAATGCTCAGCAAAAATGTGAAGTTGGTACTCTGAGTCAGTTTTCATCCAATTGGACATCTAGGTGACTTCTACTCCTCTAACCAGAATGACTGCAAAGCCAGGCACAATGAACCTTAAAGCAAAATACAAACTAAACTTTTTCATTTTACAAGCATTTTTTTGGAGACAGGTTTCTATAAGTACCTTCTGAGACACAAAAGGTAGTTCATTCTCATTTATTCCATCTCCCTTGCTTTCTTGTTCTCCTAATTCTGCCATTATGAGACAAAAGGCAGCAAAATGTTTGCCTTGCCAGAACTGGTTTTGTTCAACTGGAAGAGCTGAACAAAACTGATAGTTTGTTCCTAGAAAGCACCATCCCTGCTGTTTATTTGTGTGCAAAGAGCAGAATCTCCTGGTACAAAGTGGATAGAGTTTGCTCTCTTTCTTGTAGAAGAGTGTATTGGGTGGCCACCATGATATGAATTTTTTATTAGAGTATAAATGCTCCTTGTTCTTGGTACTTGTGTGTAAATCCAGGTGGAAGATCTCTGCAAATAAGCAGGATAAGTTCTGGTAAAAGTAAGAGCAAGCAAAAGCTTAGTCTTGTTTTATTTATCTAGAGTTCGGTAAATCTGCTACCCAGAATCTTAGGTTATGAATGACAGAATAAGTAAGCATCTTTGCTCATAGAAACTGATGTAATATAGGCTGAATTGTCTGGCTAGCAAAGAAATCATGTGAAGTGATGGGAGCTGCCTCAGCCAAAGCAGTTTTTGCAGGGAGGATTGTCCCTCTGTAGTGAGTTTAACAGAACAAACACATAGTAACCTTTGAGCACACATCCAGGGGACTGTCCTTCCTCAGTAAAGCAGAATATCACTGAGGAGTAGCACCACTAATGAAAATATTGATTTCCATTTGGTGCCATTGTTTTAGTATGTGAGGATGTTAAACAAATAACCTTCCTTAAGCAAATTTCTGCCAATATGATCTGGCCTAAGTGGTGGTGGTAAGGATTGCCCCAGCTTAGGTGGCCAGGAATACATAATTTTGTGTGTTTAGATCCAAAATCCTTGAGCTGTGAACATAATTACAGAATCAATTATATAGACTCAATGAACCTCTTCATCTCAAGCGATATGTCAGATTGCATTTTCTCCAAGAGATGTTATGAGAAGGTAGAATGTAACCAAAGCCCTGGAAGTGATAGCTGCAGACAACTGGAGAGGCCTGAAGAGCTGCTGTACATGGATGTCTCTGACAAAGTGTGCTCAGGCAGGGAGCTTGTCAACCAAAAGTAAAATCTGAATACGTAGA
The DNA here is from genome assembly GCA_013186435.1 of Turdus rufiventris. Lineage (NCBI taxonomy): Eukaryota > Metazoa > Chordata > Aves > Passeriformes > Turdidae > Turdus > Turdus rufiventris. Next base: position 1,860,815 of record PYHW01009542.1, on the reverse strand, counting down.
GATGGAAATAGTGAATGAGCTACTTGAGTTAGTATGAGAGTATCCTGAGATCTGAACAGCATTCCCTAAAAGGAAAAATTATGATTATTTAAGGGAACCCAGAGAGGAAGGTAACTACATATCTCAAAATCAAATTAAATCAGAGGATGTTGAAAGATGGACAACAAAAATTACTGAGAATAGATGAGGTGGGGTTTTTTTTTTACCTTTTTAATAGCATAACCCTTATGAAGCATACTGGTGGAAAGAAACAAGGTTTGGTTGAACCTTGGTGACATTGACCTGAGGAGCTTTGCAGCTTAGAAGGAGCTATAACATCAGAAATTAAGGTTTAAATATAAGTAAAATATGAGAAGAGAGAGTGCCTTTATTCTACTGAAAGACTGTACTCTCTCTCTGCATTAAAAAGTCCAGAATTTAGTGATTTTCAGGACCCAAAACCTGGATGAATATTGGGCTTCTAGAAAAGACTTGGAGATATATTATGCTTATATTTGCATCAGGACAGAACAGAAGGAAAGTCATTCTTTATTTCACTCAGCTTTATGAGTTACAATAGAAGTTACATTATTAAGAGATGTTTTCTTAGTTCAATACCAGATCTGAGCATTATATTAATTTATGTAATAAAGTAATTCCTGATCTTAGACTTGGAGTTCATGAAACATCCTCCAGTACAGCTCTCTTTTTTCACACCAGCAGACTTGGCATGAATAAAATTAGGACTCAAATTTAAATTTTGTAAAGATTTCACAATTTTCCATTAACAAGATAATTTGTGGAGTATTTTCCCCCACATCTAATGCAGTGTTCTTCAACTTTTTTCCCCTACTTTTCCTCGGGGATAGTACAGCAATCTATCAGGGACAAACAACTTGTGGTTAAAGAGTATTGAAATGTTTATTGGTCATTTTAAAAAGGGCATAATCAATAATTATTCAGTCACAATATTCTGCAAACACAAGGCACTTCATGTCCTTCTGAATCCAAGCATATTTTCTTTGTGATGATACAATTTTATAAACTGTTACTTTAGCCAGCTAATTTTAAAAGTAACAAATCAAGTTATGGATATGAACTGGTTTCCTGGTAAAACAAACTTAGATGTTAGCTAGGAAACAGCAACAACAGTGAATATATTTAGCAATAATTAACCAGCTAAGTAAAGAAACTGTCTTTCTAGAGTCAAAAAACCTGCAAACAAGCCAAATCCAACACTTCCAGTTAAAGAATCTGAGTCAATATTTCAATTTCAGGAAGAATAGGGATTTTTTTTATAAAAGGAAGCATTTCACAAAAAACGTGGCACCCTTGATAATAGAATGTTTTTTTCATTTGTATTTCACTGACCTCAGAGAAAGAGATTCTATTCATAAAGCAGTTTACAGAACACATTTGGACCCCATCACTGATATTAAATTAATCACAAAATGAAATTATTTACCCACAAAACAATTTTGTCTTGGGTGAGGCAGATTGTGATTCTGATCTCATTTACAGTGGTTTTACATCAGTGTAATTTGATTTCACTGAGGCTTGTGCTGTATAAAAGAGGAGAGAACATGGCTCATGTTTTCTGAGTGGTCATAAATTGCACACAATTGCAAAAAGAGGAATTTCTACTCTGGGAAGAAATCCATGCAAATGTATTTTGCTAAAAATTTGGCAGCGTTTTTGGAGTGTGCTATTTGTATTTTTTTTTTTATAAGGTTAGCTGCAACCAGAAAAGATGCTGTATTTCCAGTACAAATGACCACAACTCAATCAGGAGATTCAGTTTTGCTAAGGATCCTTAGGAGAATATGAAAAAAAAATCTAGAGATTTTCTGAAAGAGGAACATTTTATTTGGATAACTTTGAAGTATTTGTTCAGTCCAGAGCTACTGAGATATTTATAATTAGTCAGGAGAGAAAAGCAAGATGGAAGAGAATTTCCAGGCTGTTGCAGACCATCTTAATGTCTGGGACTAGTTAAAATTGTTATTTGCAAAAAATAGAAAAGAATGGTTATGCTGTCTGTGTTGAACTTCCCCTCAAAGGTATCGCCATATTTTATTTCTCTCTAGGCATGTTTTAGACAACTTTTGGTTCTAGGAGGTTTTTTGTTTTTGTTTTTGTTTTTTTTTTCTTTCTTTTTTTTTCTTTCTTTTTTTTTCTATTTTATTTTCTAAGCAGAAGACATAAAGTACTTCTGAGAAATCTGTATTGGGGCTCTCCTAGAAAAGCCTCCCAGCTACAGAACACAAGTGACTGCTTGGCTCCCTTGCAGTGAAGGCTGGAAGCTGCAGTTTGCTGCAAAGACATCCAAAAGAGCACAGCCTTGCCTCCTCCCTTCTCTCTTGGAGAGCAGAAATTTCCTCTTGAGGGCTTGTCAGATAAGAAATGTTCTTCTGCACATCTGAATGAGGCAGCTGGGGTGCCAGAGGTACTCACTAATCTGTCATGCCTATGTACATGCTACCTTCAGTGGGATCTGGGTTAAATTTGGAGTAGGGATTGGGNGGGGGGGAGTGTGTGGAATGTGGGGAAGAAAATAATATTTTGAGCAGAAGGAAAGAAGTTCAACATTTTCTGGACATTGATTTCCTGTGTAAGAGAACAAGAGCTGCTAAACGTGAATGTAGCTTGGCCATGGTTCTTCCTTTGGGAACACTGCACAGGAAATCGCTTCCTCCCTTCTATCCCCATACTCCCTGTCAACCCCACAGCTCAGTGCCTGTCCCCCAACCACCACAGGTGACTCAGAGAGGAAAAGGCTTTAAGATCACTGCAGTTACATGCACCTAACCATGATCACCTCTTTTCAATGTCTCCAGCTCATTGCATTAGGAAATCTTACTTTTCACTCCTTTACCTGCCCAAACACACCTTCACCCCTGCACCTGCAGCATCAGCTGGATAGGATTGGCACATGGATGTTTCCTTTTCCTGCCAGCACCTTATTCACCACTGTGAGTTTCTCTCCAGAAGTCAGCCTCCAGTTCTCTCCTGGTTCTGACCTGGAACCTTCCATGAACAGATTCATGTCCCTAACAGGGAGCAGGGGATAAATCCACCAGCATGTCCAACACGCCCAGCTGCAGCTGTAGGGGGTGTAAAGCATTTTGGGTTGATTCTTAGTCTGAGTGTACTTCTAAAGACTTGTGAAAAGATGTAACTCCTGCTGTTGTCTGGCACACACAAATAGTTCTGTGATCAATGGATTGCCTATCCATATGGCAAAGGTTTCCTGAATTGGCAACTTCATTACAAATGTAGTGTCAGACAACAATAGAAAGCATGGGGTTTAGCGTAAAAATTTTCTGTTTAAATTTGAATTGATCTAGATTTAGAATGCCTATTCAGTGAAAACCTTCAGATGTGACTCAGATCAACAATGGACATTGCAGAAGAGAGTTTCCTTTTGTACCAAGGAAGCAGAGGGGGAAAAAAAAGCACAAAGGTGACTGTTGTGATGTAAATTGAAAGCAGTCCTTCAGTTTATAAGTTATCTTCTTTTTTGATAGACTAGAACCATAGTTTTTGGGGAAAAGGAATTCTGCTAAAGGATTTAGGCTCCAGCCTGGCAATGTTCTGGTATCTTCATTAAACTTCATTTGTAAATAATCAATTTTGTTTTTTGGGGCTTGTGCTTACTGGTAATTTTTGTTGTATAATCTGCATTTTTAGTAAGTGGATGTAATGTTTAAAAACTCTGAGAATATTTGAGAGAAATTAAGAGGGTATCTTTTCTAAAATACAGGTGAAACAAAAATGTATCCTTAGTGAAGCTCAACAACTTGTACCATAAGCTTCTCCTCTACATAAAGGTAATAAAGTGAGAGATTTTTAAAAGAGGAAAAATTAAAGGAAGTTTGTCTGAAGAGGAAAACAATTTCTACCAGCTATTCAGGTGGAGGAATAACCTTCAAATCCTTTGTGGGGAAAGGAGACTGGGGAATATCAGATAGAAAATTGCACCAGAGCCTGTTGTGTGCTACAAATTAGCCTTGGCTTGTGGGTTTGTGTTTACAAATGCAAGGATGAGTGGCCAAAAAACAAAAAGGTAAGGCTTAGGGGAGAGTTAATGGCAGCCCTCCTGCACCTGAAGGGAGCCTGCAAGAAAGACGAACTTTTTACAAGGTCTGCAGTGACAGGAGAAGGCTTCAAACTGAAGGGACTTACTTTATATTAGATGCTGGAAAGAAATTCTTTACTGTGAGTGTAGTGAGACGCTGGCACAGGTTGCCCAGGAAAGCTGTAGCTGCCCAATTCCTGGAAGTGTTCAAAGCCAGGTTTGATGGGGATCTGAGCAGTCTGGGATGGTGGAAGGTGTCTCAGCACACAGGTTTGGAACTGGGTGCTTTTTAAGGTCCCTTCCCACCTAAACCATCCAATTTTATGCTCTTCTGTTTTTGCTCTGCCTTGAGCGTATGGAAATCTGACACTGTTCCTTGGTCCTATGTTCCCAGAAATGTGGTGATCAATGGGAAGGAGAGAGTTCAGGAATAGATACAGAAAAACTTGGAGCAAACAACATAACATAAAAAAGTGAAAAGAAACTGGGAAATAAAATTATATGGCAGTGAGATGCCTCGAGAGCAGGTGGTGGACATAAAAGATGGTGACCTACAAATATTTGCTGGTTAAATTGAATGGTAAATACTCTAATTGTACTGCATAAATATTTCTGGGAAATGGCAAACAACTCCATGGAGTGACAAATATTCCAATTTATAAAGTAACATTTACCTTACAGATATCATAGGGTAAATGTTTTTTGAGTGTAGATATTCCATGGAAAGATATTGCTCTATGCTCTGCATAGAACAGTAGCTAGGAAAAAAATCATTAAATAAAAACCAACTATTTTTCAGGTAGAATAGCAGCATGACTGCAGAAATCTCATTATAAATCCCAACATATTATGGGGAATTTCCCACAGTCCTCTCAAGTCTATGTCAGATGATCTGAATATTGTTTTGGTAGAAAATCTAAACAAAAAGTCCCAGCAAAACATAATAATTAGACATAATAACAATTACATAACATTATTTAGCTTTTATTACATCTATTACTTATAAATTTAATCTATAAATATCTATTATGTATATGTTTTTATATAAAGATATAAAATGCATTCTGTACAAACGTAATTATTGTTAAATGCAACAACAACAAAATAACAATTACATAAGTAATAAAATGTAATAATGATAGAAATAAAGAAATTTGTACTGTTAATTAATAAACTAAAACAAATTTGTCAGCTGACAAAACTCAACCAGCAACTTAATTTGAGATCTTAATTTTCCTCCAAGATATTACACTCCCCACCCTGTTCCTGCTGGAGTTAATGCATAGCTTTTACCTCTTGCCAAAGCATCCTTAATTCTGTATCTAATACCCACTAATACTGTAAATCCCCATCATTAATTAGTTTTGATAACCCTCCGAAAAACAGATCCCCAACTGAAAGTAAATGCTGTTCTTCATCACTTCATGGCTGAGGTGGGATAGCACTCTAGAGATCTCTTACCTAAGATCCTTGCCCAGCCGGTCATTAACCAGAGCAGTGGCTCTGACCTGAGTCCACCCAATTTTTGAATATATCCAAGAAAGGAAACAATTTTACAGATTTTCTTTAAGTCTGGTAAAACACTACTAAAGTCTCCAACTTACGTTAATAATGGAAATTAATCACTGTGCCCCAACCAGTATGTCAATCTGGTAATTCCACAATTGTGTCTCACTTGGACACCAAGGCTAGCTACAGGTTAATCTCGAACAATGACATTTCAGAATTAAGGCACAAGGTGGGACATTACTATTTGCAACTTCGAAGTTTTACTGTCCAAAACCTAATTTTCTGTGGCGTTTGGATCAGATGGTGAAGTGGAGCTTTTGGTGTAGTTTAAATTGTCAAGATGTATTTGCTTTGCACACAGCGCTATCAGAAATGAAAATCCACCTGGGCACAAAACATTCACTGGAGTGACTGAAGAATGTGACACATCTTTACTACAAGCTTCTTCCAGCTCTCATCCCTCTTTCTACTTGTCTTTCTTTCAACATTACTCCAGCATGTGCCCTGTGTTATTTAAAAATGCACATGACATATTTTCCATATAAAAAAAGTCTTACTGGTGCATTAGAAAGGAAAATAATGTATATCTTGTAATAATCAGTTATCTCCTTTTCTCCTTATCTAGATGCAGGACAAGGCTTACTATATTCTAACAAACCTCTTTCTTGGTTTTCTCCTGTAGCTAAATTGCAAGTAACCATTACATGCTGTTTAATCTGTACTGCTTATTTTGCTTTCTAGACTACCTGTTTCCAGCTAGTTCTTTCAGCTCACCCAGAGGCAAAACTTTCAGATTCTTTCCTGAGATTCTACTGTTTCAGCATCTCTCAAATTCTCAAAAGCATTCCTACGTTATTAAGTATGGCTAATGCTAATTGAGTCCTGAGAATGCAGGCTCATTTATTTCTGCAGGTGTGTCACTGCTAACAGAAGCTGCATCTTGTTCAAGACCTCCAGCAGCTCATCCAGCTCTTTCTGCTGACTCCAGAGTCTGCTGTTTGCAGGGTGCAATGCACTGGTCTCTTTGCCAGGCAATTCAAATCAGTGCCATTCTGTGTTGTTACCTTTCACACTCACCATCTCACTGTTCAGCACACCTCTTTCAGGTGCCCATCACTTTGATTATGGCATGTGATGTGAGTTTTTCTGTTCAAGAAAGTGCAGCTGTCTGACTTCACGTTTAGTTCGTTAACAGCAACAAGCAGAGGAGGTCTCCCCAAAGGTTAATAGCAATCCCTGAAAACTGGGAGGTCAATGCCTACCAGCACCCCTCAAGTTAGACTCAACAAAAAATTTGAGACTGTTTAGGTGGAAAGCAACCTAAGCTTGGCAAGGTAGAGGGGCTTGGGCAATGAGGTAAGGTGTTTTCCATCTCTACGATTCTATTATACTATGACTAATCTCACCTTGCTCTAATATTCTCTCCTGTAACCTGTTCCATGTACTCACTGTCCTTTCAGTAATGCAATTATCTAAAAATTGATGGCCATCTCATTCATACTAAATGCTGCAGCAGGATAAAATGTATTATTTCTGAATCATCTGAAATAAAGGATTGTTAAGTCTAGACCTGAATGTCCTCAATCTACATAAGTTCTGCCTCTTCATTCCATTTGCATTATTTCCAACTAAATTATCAGTGTGTGAAAAGGGGTTCTAGAGGATTGAAAGGAATCAAAATGTAGTAAAAGACAGATTAAAGAAATATAACAATCAACAAACAATAAAAATAACAATTTTTAATCAGGTGAACACAGAACAGGTAAGGAGGGAAACTTAAATAAGGCTGAAGAAAAAAACTCCTTACCACAGAAGATATACTTGATGGATAGTAACAATAAGATTCAAAACTTCCATTTTAATGTCTTTAAATCAAGTCCATGATATGGATGTATTGACTAAAACCCATTTAGATTTCACTGTTATAGATAAATTTACTGGTGACTTTCTAGTTTTTGCTGGACAGTTGTTACATGCACATCACAAACCCTGCCATCACCCTAATTGGTGGCCCTGTGACAAGTTTCAAAGAGATGCCAAATCACTAATAGTTGTGGAGACTCAGCTGCCCCAAATGAAAATCCTTAATGTATTTCATGTTATATAATTATGCTAGAGAGGTGCCAGGGAATTGTTGTCCATATCAAGTTAGATGCCAGCCAAAGTGATAGACCTTGAAAAAGGGGTCAGATCAGACAGCCTTATAAATGCTGCACAGGAGGGGGGTGGAGCTAAAAATACAGCGGGATTGAGCAAGAAAGAGCTCTTTGAAGGAAAATTCTCAACCAGAAACATATTCCTGCACTATTTTACCTTTCTCTGCTGATAAGAGGTCTCACTGTATTCCCCCTGATATTTCACAGGATGTAAAAACCACCCACAGAGTGTGATTCAGATAAGTTTGGGTAAGCCAATGAGGAAAAATTCAGGATTAAAGTCCCAGATACAGAAAGGAACAATATCTTTCCCACAGAAATGGTGGCAAATAGCTGTACAATAGACATGAGCAATTTAAAAAAAAATGCTGATCAATGCCGTAAACCACTAAACACACTAAAAAGATAAAAGGACTTAAGGACAGGAGAATTGGTGACAGAAAAAGGACAAGACCAGGGATAGCAAAAAATACAGGTCAGTATCATAGAAAAGGAAAGTGGCAAGGAGGGAAAATCTAATGAAGTAAAACTCAGATTTTATTTAGGTGCAGTGGTTTAGTTTTTTCAAACTATTGCCATGTAGCTCTCCTGGCCAGACTATACGAATGAAGTGCTCGCTGCTGCACCTCTGTTGCTATGCTGCTTCTACTTCAGTGTGCAAATATTATGAAAGTTTCTCTCTCACTACTTCACAGGGATTGCACACGCTATTACCTGTTTTGCTTAATTGCTAATTGCTCTCAGAATGTTAATGGATAAGTAATGCACAGAGGAGAGCCTGTTTTGTAGATTAGATTTCTTAATGGACTTTCTGGAAGCATGAGAAGTAATTAATCTCCCCAGTAACACACTGTCACCTGCTGCTCTGGTTTTCCAAATGTCCTTTACCAACACAGCACTTTTTTGTTTGTGTGGTGTTATGTCCACTTGCTCTCTGAAAAGCGTGGGTGGTGGGGTTGGGAGATGTGGAGCTCCTGTTGTTACTTTTGCAGGAAGAGAGATCCACAATCCCATGCATCATTTCCTCTATAGGATGCATCAATTTTCAGTAGCTCTTACCTCATTCTTCACAATTTTTGCTGGTGACTTCAGAGATGAAATTAAAAATTCTTTCCGTTGTGTGACAGTTCCATCTGTACTGCCACATAATAACTGAAATGTTCCCCAAAGAGAATCCAGAAACCCTTCATTTGGCCCCCAAATCAACAAAATCCTGTGTGACCACCTGCTGAATTCAATAGGAGTGTACAAAAACCAGCCTGGTAGATCAGGCTTAGTGCAAGACAGAAGTTGGAAAACTTTTATGCAGATATTAGAAATTCCTTCAATCAGTTAAAAAATATTGCTATGGTTCTTTCTGATGTTCTTCTGATCTTTGGCTTGTGACACTGAAAAATACCTTCAGTGCTACTATAGGTGTGCTTGTGGAGTTGGAGGCATCTAGCAATTCTCAGAATTGACTGCATGCCACCTAAGTGTATTAAACTTCCATTTTTCCTTTTAAGCAGGAATATGTTGGCAAATACATGATTTTAGGTGGGAGAGAAGACATGTGGAGCAATATAGGCTATGAATGTTAAGCTAATGCTATGAGCTGATTTGAAAAGCAAGATGAACTTTGAAATTATATTTTTACATTAATATCCAACTGAAGAAGATTTTTTTTTTCTTTTTACAACTCAAAATACAAAAAGTTTTGACAAACAGAGTTAGGAAAACATGGAATAGAGCTTCCAAAATAGAATATAATCCTAGATATTTCATACTTTCTAGTGTGTACCACAATGATAGCCAATAATGAGGAGTAAGTCAAGTCAAGAGTCCAAAATTAATGTATTGATTTAGGATAATACCTAAATAGAAAAAAAAATTTTTGAGTATTTATCCTGTTTTTCTGCAGAGACTGAGGCTCCTGTGAAGATGCTTATGTATTCCAGGGGGGAAAAACAAATATTTTTCTTTGGCAGAGTAGTGAAACAAAGAAACTGGGAAAGTCTACTTCATACAGACCCCAAACCGGCATAACTGAGCAGTATAAAGCTTGGGATGAGCATGCAGGGATTATTTAGCCTAGCAAAAACAGATAGATACATATATCACTGTGGATGTGGGATAATTTCACTGCCCTGAGAGTAAAAACTAACTCAAGTATCTTGTGATAGTTAATGCTGGGGACAAAGTAGTTTCTCTTTTCTGTCAGCTTGTACAGGGCTAAGTGTGATCACTGGTAGGTTAAAAAGCCCACAGAGATGGGATGTGCCTTATCTACAACAGGGGTAATGTATACACGTCCCCAGCCACTCTTTGTAAATAATTTTGCAGGCCAAATGCATTGTATAATTGTTAAATTATTACATTTCCCCTGAAATACTGAAATGACCAAAAATATGTGTAGCAAAATATGAACTCATCCTCTATATGGAGAATTACATCCCTGAAGGGACCCTGCATGAGGCTTTTCAAACCAGCTGGTTCACAACAGAAGCTGGTGGTGATGAATTAGCCCTCAGACAATGGATATTGGATGACTTGGCTCTGAGTGGGTGATGGGGAACAAGATGTTGAATAAAGTTATTACAACTCCCACCAGAGCTGAAATATTCTTGTAGTGTGGAAGAGAAATGGAAAAGTTTTAGCCAGTGGTTTAGTCTTGGACCATAAGTAGTAACAACCAAGGAAAAAAAATAGACAAAAAAGCAACCTTTAGTTTTGATGAGGATTTGTTCTTAAGCATATTCAACAGTTTTAACTGATCTGCTGAAAGTCTAGATTTTGAGAGGAGACAACATATCTAGGATAATTTTCTAACAGTTATTCTTCTAAGAGTTAATGCTTCATAAGAAATCAGCGTTTGCTTAACCAAAAATAATCACTAGGCCAAAACAATTTTTATTAGACATAAGATAATGAATTCATTTTATGGCGTTCTCTGTCTCACTGTGTAGCTCAGAAAAGATAAAGGTGCCAGATTTGGAGCTCTGATAGTTAATCACTATGGAAGTGAGCACAGAAACTTGTCCTTCTTACTCTTTGAGTGAATAAAAAGCACATTAAAAAAAAATTGTGTTAGAACAATAGGTAATGAAGCAGACATTATAAGCAGCATTTCTCAGAATTAAAATATGTTTTCATGGAAAACAAGTATTTTCCTAAAATTAAAACACTGAAACTATTGAAGAAAAGGGATCAAAGATCCCAAAGCAGCCACAGTTTAAGGTTTAGAATAGTTTCTCTTTTTGTAAAATTGAGACACAAGCAAAACCAGTTAAAAAAATAGTTGTTTAAGGCATGATAAAGAAGATCTAGCAAAGCCAGTTGCTCTGGGTTCACTGGAGGGAAAAATATTATATTCCTTTGTCTTTGCAAGGAAACACACCAATGAAATATATGCATAAAATTGAACCAATTCCCATTTCCTGTGAGGCAGAGTCACTCTCATAAAAGTACCTAACATATTCAAAGCAGTAAAGCAGGTCATGGAAGGAAGGCTACTTCCTTGTTTTGCAACATGAATGCTGTCTCAGGTTTCAAATACATTACAGAAAAATATCAAATGTTTACAATTGCACACAAGGATACTAAACTCTCTGCAGGTAGCTCTTCATTTGCAGAAAAGCGTGGCCAAGAGGGGAGTGAATAAAAAGGAGTATACAAGTATTTCATTAAAAGAAACCTTGTCCAAATCCCTTTGAAATGTAGGCTGTGATCAGTAAAGCTGCAAAATAAAATCCTGTTAAAAAGCATATTAGAGACAGGACAGGGTGGCAGGCATAACCTATTCTTCACCCCTAAAACCAAAGTACTACTAGATGGGCTGTCATTTAAAGGCTACAGGATTATGAGTACTGAGAAGTTGCAGAAAGTTTTATTAAAAGGACATTTGGAAGTCAGGGAAGTTGGGAAAGATTTCAGAACAGTGAAGGATATTTGATACTGTGACCTTGGAAAGTATCATTAAGAAAACTGTAAGGATCCATTGCATATGCCAGGAGTCAAAAATCAAATAGAAGGAGCAAAGTTAGTGGATGTTTGTGAGATAAAGTTGACTGAAGTGAAATAGGCCTAGAGCTGTGGATAGATATAGAAATCCCACAGGGCTGAGCTAGAGTGCTTCTGTGTATGGAGTTATTGATAAATTATTGTGATTTCATAAATGCTATACATTGTTACAAGTACTTAAAACTGAAGTCCCATTTTAAGCTCCAAAATGTCAACTCAATTGCCTCCTAAGGAGGAGTTACTTTCTTTCCCTCTTGTAAGACATTAGTTGGAAATGCCCTCTGCTAATGTGTTTTCAGATGCCAGATAATCAAAGCTGAATTGTGCACAGATATATCTTTAAATTTTTTTATAAGAACCAATGACAATAATTATTTTAAAGTACCTGCTCATGAGAATAAATCTTCATTAGCCTAATTGCAAGCAGACACTTTCTTTCCATCACAATAAATTCAAAACGGTTCATTAACTTCTATAAGAGGATGAAATGGAATAATTTTGTTAAGCCTGGTGTTGGTTTAAATAGTTGATTTCTATGTGTACGTGTTTGTGTTGGAACTTGAGGCATACCTGGGCAACAAAAAATAATTAATTAAGGAATTGTTTGGAAGAAAATGAAAGAGAGGGAAAACAAATATTTCCTGCAGATCTACATCTTGACTGTAAGCTGAGATGGGGTGTAAACCCATATGGCTGTGATCATGAATATGTTGAAATGTCAGCACTCACTTGAAGGGTAGAACCTTTCTAAGTTGCAGTAAACCTGATGTTTTCAGGCACAGAAAGGGGTGATTTGATTTTATTTGATTTTTCCCAGTACACGAAGAAAATTTGTGCGGGGGAACAAAAATAAGGAAACCGTGCTTTCAGTATCTTCGTTATGATCACAAAAACAGCCTCAAAGACACAGCACTATCGTGGCATTTATATTCTAGGAGGAAGTGTTTCATCCGTAATGGTAACTGTTATCTGACAGGAAGGATGTGGTAATTATTTTGTTCTATCGGCTCTCTCTTTTCTCCCTTTTGCAGGGATTTAAGCACACTGTAGTCCTGCTCAATCCTTCAATCCATTTCCCTGGCTGAGGTTGTCTGCAGTCAGTGGATGTGGTGGAGAAATTTTATTATGGACCTGGCTCTGCATGCAAAATAGGGATTCTAACTGGGGAAGTATAAGGAGAGAGGAAAAGCTAATGTAATATCTGGAAAAGAAATAGGAAGCATCTCTGCTCCAATTCTATTCTTTCTTACTTTATCCTTCCTAAGAGAACTTTATTTACTTCACTGTTGGTTTTTTTTGGTGGGTTTTTTTTTTTTTGTTTGTTTGTTTGTTTGGTTTTTTGGGTTTTTTTTTGGTTTTTTTTTTTTGGTCCATACCTCTGAGAAGAAGAGTCAAGTTAGGTACCTTCAGACTCTAACTTTTGCCATAGATATGGGATGTTATTTTAATATTTATTCTGAAGGATAATCCCTGATCATTGTAAACTCAAAATACAATATAGCTCACTTATAAGAAAGTAAAGTTAGTTTAGGGATTAAGTTTTCCTATTATACTGCTAAAGCTCACATACTTGATTCTGCTCCTTAGTTCTATCAGATAGACTGGCTGATATTTCCAAATCAAGCAGGCAAAACTGCCGCTCAGGTTTACAATAAAGAAATAAAGATATTTCTCTTTCTGGTCTTATCTCCCTGTACCTTCTTCCTGTTTGCTGGTCTGTTTTAGATTTTATCTACTCCAAGGCAGCTCAACTGAAATTCACTTACAAATACTCCAATTTACCTTCAAAATGTAATCCTAGTGCCTACAAGGAAGACTGTGTGCTCTGCCCCTGAAACCCAGCTTACCTCAATGTCATGGTGTCCTGGGCTACTGTGGCAACTCTAGTGGGCTCTCTGGTGCCCACTGGGGCTCTCTGGTGGGATTTGTCATCTTTTCACACCTTGTAACCCTCTGGTGGGAATTTACACCTACAAGCAGTGATTAAGCAGCTTCTCTCGCACCCTGACATGTCAAATGCAAGATGTAGCTGACTGTGAGTACTCTTGGAGGGTTTGTAGCCAAGTTCTGCCAGTTTTGCCTCTGGGCAGTGGCTCTTTCCTCAAGGGATGAAATTAAAGGTGTTCTCTGTCACTGTGTGGCACAAGTGAAGGCAAAAGGCTTCAGTTTTATGTGGACAGCTCTCTGCAATATTTCCTGTGATAAAAAGATCTGCTTGAAAGAATTCTGATAGCCTTCCATACCTGCACCCCTCCACAGAGACAGAGTCTGCTCCAGCCATCATACAAATGGTGTAGCTCTCCCCAAAAACTCTGAAGTTGCCTGTGCTGTTAATGCATAAATGCTCATGGATAATCCATTTCTCCTATCTCACCTGTCATGCCAGAATATAGAAAGCCTCTGCGATGTGCATTCTGTGAAAATTATGGGGAAGAGAAAAAGCCCATATACAATACATCTTAGACAGCTGGTCATTACCACTCTGAAAACTGTTCCAGGTGTTTTTGTGATGTAGGGTTGCAGGATTATACAATCCAGAAAGGCTCACAGGGCTTTTCCTGACCAGAAGAGTCTGCATTTCCCATAAGTCTGGTGCATTCATATTACTTTTGGTGCAGCGTGTGCTCCATCTCATTAAAAAAACAGCTCTGAAAGCATTTGCTTTTAGGAAAGATGCCACCTCTGTTTAGCCTTCAAAGGTCACACAGGACTTCAGCCTGTTTCTGACTTTGCCTCCTAGGGTACAGGACAGGTGCAATACAAAACCCCTGCCTGATGGTATGCTCATTTTCTTTCTCTTTACATGATGCATTGCTCCCAGCCAAAAAGAAAAAAATAAAAGAAGTATCAAAGTGACTGAGAAAAAGATTTTGCAGCCCTTTAAGCCTCATCCCTTTTATTTCAAACCACAGGTTCTGTAATGACACTATCGTTTAATTCTGTGGAATTAATTAGTATTGGTGCTCCCAACTTCTGTTACCTTAAGCCTTTTCTCCCTTTAATAAAATTAATTGCAGTACCTGTTCCTGCTACCAATATCACAAGCAAATAACTGCAGCCATTAACTGCAGCTTACAGAAACCACTGATTTGTTCACTTTGTTCCTGCCTCCCTCCAGCCAAAAGCTGCTCTGCACCTGCTCACTTCAACTGCCAGGGCACCTTTGTGTATCTGTGGATTTCCCATCCTGCACCAGAGGATAGCAAAGACCCTCATTTTTTTGCTGTGTTTTTGTTTGTCCAAGGAAGAGTACAGCTGGATCTTTTATCATGTGAGCTTCCATGGAAAATGGCGGAAATGGAAGACCAGATCCTACAATGAAAAAAACTGAGGCTCAGGGCAGTCTGTAGAGAATTAAATTAATGCATGCCAGCAGGGGTTTGGAGTTGTGGAGCGTGATTCTCAGTTATTGCTCTGATGTCAAGTTCCCTCCAAAAACAGTGCCCTTGGTCTCGGCTGCCCCTAGACAGGCGAGCAAAAATAAAGTCTAAGCAGCAGCAGTGACTGTCACTGACTGAGAAAGGTTAAGAGTTGCTCACCTTAGTTGTGCAGAGGGAATGGACACCCAAGGTGTCCTTCACATCTCACAGCAAGGACCGTGCACAGGAGAAAGGCAAAGTGCAGTTACCATGTGCTCCATAGGGCTCTGAGACCCAGCCTCAGGGGAAAAACATTTATGATGGATGATACCGAAGAGAAATCAGAATTACTAGTTTGACCCAGGGCATACGTTCCTAATCCCTAGATCAGCTGTTGCAATGTCCTTTGGAATACTTAATATGAAACCCAACTTTGGTGATGTACAGAACTCTTTCTGAACAATGTCAAATACCACATCTTTAATGAGGTTGTTCTTCTGTGTTATGGGATGCAGAGCAGTAACCTACTTTCTCCTCTGATTAAGGAAAGTGACTAATTTTCAGTGTTGCATCATTTATTAAAAATAATAAAACATGAAATATCCTTAGAAGCCTAATGTGGAAAATTAAAGAAGTCTGGATGAATAAACTTATCTCCAATTAACTTAAGCTGTGCAAATCCTTTAGATGAAACATTGAAATATTTTTGAGACATTATTTGGTGAAGTCTAATAACAGCATCAGACTTTTCAGAACAACCTGATTTTCGTGTTATAGATGTGTCAGCATAAGTATGGATGCACTAATCATTCTAGTATAATTAACTGCCTTGTGAACTGTCTCATTAGCATGGGGAGATACTGATGAATAATTTGTCATATTCTAATTATTCCTTTCTCAGCCGCCCTTTTTTTTAAAAAAAATACGTAATTATAAGCATTTAGGAAATAACTTCCACAGTGTTAAAAAAATCCACCTCATCATTTTGATCCAACTTTTGTGAAGTGCTTAATTTATGCAAAGTGCTGAGAATTAAGGTGGTTGTGGAAATATCTGCTCTGGGATGTTTCAGCAGTGCACAAGGTGCATCTACCACATACACCATGGCTCTGATCCACGGGGATAGTATTGAGCTGTGCCAAGAACTTGTACTCATGCTTTGAATTCCTCTTCTACTTTAATTCTTATTTGGTCTGAAAAAATGTGTTGAAGTGGGGGCAGGGAGTAAACAAAAATGTCTAAGTGTGTTCTTGGGCTTGCCTATAGGCAGCACTTTCCCCGGTGAGGCATTTTCACCCTTGTGCAAACATAAGCTTGTAACAGCCTCACTAGAATTGCACTACTAACTACCTTCCCAGCTTTCAGGGCTGTTGCACACTCTGTGTAGTGCTAGACACAAGGAATTTATAACACCATGCAGAAAAATGTGCTCCAGAAAAGGAGAGAGGATTGCAGCATTCACTGACTACTTGGGTAGGGGTAGGGACAAAAGGAAGGACAGCTCTTTGTTCATGGAAGGTTGAGAGTTTGCAGGTTCTCTGATCTTCAAGACATCTGGTACTGGTCAGCCCTGTGGGTGAAAATGTGAATCTCAGCATCTTGGAGCAGGAAATTTTCCCTAAGGGTAAATTCACTTTAGTTCCAACTCCCAGACAAGTGGATGAGCTGAGGATTTGTTCTTTGTAGTTGCATTGCAAATGAAGCTTCTACTACCGTCTTTCTCTTTATTCTTCTTTTTGAAGCAGAAAAGGAATGGCTAGCTCAAATGATTAGAAAAACCAAAAGAAAAACCAAAAAACTAATAACCCTCATATTCACTGTCCAAGAACCAAGAGACCTTTTATCTAAAGAAATTAAAAAAAATAAAAAAGAAAAATGCTATTAGGTATCTTTCATAACCTTGCCTTAGGAACAGTGAGAGTGACTTGAGAATATTCATCAGATCCATTTCTTTTTTCCCTAAACTAACATTCATTTAAGTCACAATTTTCAGTCTCAAAGCTGTTCAGCATTCCCCACCAGTGTAAAATATTTCTCCTGGAGTCTCAGAAGTCCAGTTCTTTTTATTACTCCCATGTCCCTACCCTTTAATTAGCCCAAAGAGGAGATGTTTTATTTCTGAACATCCCCTTTATAAATCTGCGGAGCACAAAATTCAAAGAAGCGCATGGAGAATTACTTTCTAGCTACAGTTTTTTTTATCAGCCATAGTCCAAATTTTGTACTCTGGCATTAACTGAGGGTTCTGAGGTGATAATAATTCAAATCAAACTTATGAAGCAGAGAGAGTGCATTCTGTGAACTCTGCCAGTGTCTCAATTTTTTCCTATTTTTTCATCCTTCCATACTTCTGTGTGTTTCTGTGAGGTTTTTTGATATGTCCATATTTTCATAGTCAGTCTGAAAATGCAGGAAGTGAAAATTCAGCGGAATGGAAGAACAGCTGGTGAAGAGCAGAAAAGTTAAAAGCCTCGCTCACCTGTGCTTATGCACATATTTAATCTTTGTGAGGGAATTCAGTATTGTGAGGCAAAAACAGAGGGGGGAAATGCCTTCCAGCACATATTCATGCATCTCTCCTATCCCTGAGCCCTGAATAGTATGTTTATGAATTCAGTTAGCTGAAATCATCCCTGTCTGCCTTCAGCCTGTTGTGGCAGCCCATGCAGTGACAGAAGAAAGGCAATTTCTGTAATATATTCATGATTCTTTAGAAACCCAGCACGGTCATGCTATTAAAAGAAAGAAGCAGGACCTAGGTGGGCTTCATTCTGAAACTGAGCCACACAGGTTTAATGTGACTTCAGTCTGTATTTAACTTTAACCCACTGTGAATCATTTTCCCTTAATGAAGTTGGAGTAACAGTCCTGCCCTTCTTCACAGGGAGCTTTTGAGGCTTATTTTTTTAAGTGAAGTTTATTGAGCTGGGAAATGTCACAGTGATACGCCATTATCCTCCACATCCCTCTGTAAGTCTGCTATATCTCACAAATCACCCATGTTAATGGTTGACTGTTAAATAGTGTTCCTGGATCACTTTTTTTTTACATTTGTCGGAGTTTTTTAAATGAAGGTATATAGAACTGTTTAAATAAAATACCCAAAATAAAAACATGGGGTTAATGCAATGACTTCTATATACTTCTTTCTCCTGTACTATTGTTTATTTCATATCAAAACTCTCTTATTTCTGGCAGGGACTGTGACTGCTTGCACAGCATCTAACTACACACGGAGTTTTTAATACAATCAATGAACTTTTGGAAAAGTTTGCATTGAATAATTTTCATAATGTGAAATACTTGAGGTTCCCAGACTAGAAAATATCTCCCTTTAATTTAAATGAATGCTGTTCCCAGAAAGGATGAATTTAAAGGTAGACTTGAGTATTTTCTCAAAAGGGAAGAACAGTTGCTTTTCAGACCTTTTCTTTTTCCTCCTCCAAGAAGGAAAAGCTTTGACATCCAGGAGTGCACAGACCTGTTTGTGTCAGGCGTCACGGCTGGCAGAGCTGGGTGCTGCTCCTGGCACCTCCAGCTCCATTTGGGGCAGTGCAGCACTGTCAAACAGCAGCTATGTGAAATTTGTCTTCAAATGCAAGCTGTCATACTTCCACAAGTGATTCAT
This sequence comes from Turdus rufiventris, assembly GCA_013186435.1. Lineage (NCBI taxonomy): Eukaryota > Metazoa > Chordata > Aves > Passeriformes > Turdidae > Turdus > Turdus rufiventris. The sequence continues at coordinate 1,842,107 of PYHW01009542.1, read as the reverse complement.
ACTTCACCGGCTATGTAATAGAATTGAGTTACATGGCAGGCAGTTAGGATGATCTTTTCATGCAACTTCTGTCCTTAAATAATCAAATGATTGATTTTTTTCTAATCCCTGCGGCTGCTTAGGCTGTTACTGTCATAAATAAATAGGCAGTAAGTACTTTCTTGAGGTATGCTTATCACTGAAGTGTGAGACTTTGCCAATATACTTGATAATAAATGGCATCCTGGTTATCATTACTGCGATAATCTGTTTGCTCTGAGAATTTCATGATGACCTTATTTATAGCTCCAACATAAAAGTATCATCCTCAGTGATAAGACAAGCTTTAATAGGATAATAATTATTATATGTAGCTGAAATATGCAGCTGAAGCCTACTGGAAACTTTGAATTCTGCCCTGTATCTGACTATTCAGTGTATGTCCATACAGATGGAATGAAATTTATTTTTCATCCCCTTTTGTATTTTGATTTGCAGGATGGAATTGTTTGTCATAGCAATCCTGCCTATGTAGTTTATATCACCTATAGTTATTTCCCAGTTGGTTGCTGTGGAAACAAATGTCGTATCAAAGCCAAGGGACTGCATTCCAGGTGCAACAGATGCAACACGTGATCCCTTGAGAAAGGCAGCATGCTGCAAGAGGGATTTGTCTGGCAGATGATTGATGTCTGAACTCTGTAGTTTGGCCCATTTATCCCCAGCACAGCACTAATGACAGAGAGCAAAGAAGAATTTAAACCACTTTTGCACGCTTTTTTCTTTTTTCTCCTGTGGACAGGTATTGTTAGGACAGCTTTAAGTGTCCTTCAAGTCTTTCCCATCCTATTATGACTCTGGGGAGCTGATCTGACAATGAGAGCAGCTGTCTTTGGCATTACCTCAGCCCAGCTCTCCAGAGAGCTTTATCTGCATAGAAGGGATGATCAAGGAGCCAGTTTGACTCATTCATCGTGCTGCAGGAGAGCTTCAAAGAAAACACAGGCTCAACTCTGCCATTTGTTTTTCTGAGATGCAAACCTGTCATTGGGGTCTGCTGGGTCCTATTCAGCTGGTGAGACTGTGATGTAGCTGTTGCTTACCCCATAAAAATGGGTCAACGGGAATTATTATTAATTCAAATAGCATTACAAATTCATCAAGAAGCTCTGGGTAGAAAGAAAGAAATATTTGACGGAAGGTTACTCTTTCCTTCTGTTAAAAGCTGAGAATGAAATGTATTGAATTGTCATTTAAAACTAATGATTCTTTCAGAGTAAAATAGGATAAAAGGACATTCAACCAGAAAAAAAAAAAAATTAAAAACCCAACAACAACAACAACAAAAAAAAAAAACCCTAAAAAATCTTAACACCCACCCCCCCAAAAAAGAGACAAGAAATGGTTTGCTTGATACATTTGAGATTACTTGATATAATGTAATTTGACAGGTTTGTTTCTGCCAATAAACGAAAAAAAAAATCTTAAAGACGAGCTTTAGTTCTCCTGCTTCTTCCTTGGTTTTACTTAATCCTGTGGCACAGCGTTATTTTAAACATCTTTGACAATGTTTTGTGATAAAATCCTCCAAGTGGCAATACTTTTTGTTGCCTCTGTAGATTGCACTGAAGCCCCTTCCCTGCTGTTTCAGTCCTCCATTCCCTAGCTATCAGACCCTATTCTTTCAATAGTATATCCTATCCCTCGTTTGTCTTATTTTGGTTGTTTTTTTGTTTTTTCTGGCAGGGTTTCCCTGGAGCATAAAATGCTCGCTGACGGATGCCAGCCAGTCCTGATCTCCCTCACTAGTGTGCAGCATCTTGATTTTTTTGTCTCTTGCACAGCCTTAGCAATTAAGCTTGATTAATTTATTTCAAAGACACTAGAAATTAAATGGTTATAAATAATTATGCAAATGCTACAACCACATTTTGCTTATATTAAAAGTTCACTGAAATAAAGATATCCTTGTTTGAACAATGCAGTTCATACTATGAGGTGTTAATCAGTCATTAGAGCTTAAAATATAACATTTTAAAGTATGATATCACACAAGAAATATTTCTGTTTTCCACAGAACAAGTAAACATCAATTACAAACTGTGTTCATATATGGTCTTTTGGAATTATCCATTTTAGTTCTTTTTATTTTAACTGAAAAACATAAGGGAAGAAAAGACTTTTTATGGGTAGTGAAATTTGCATAACCACCACTGGCCTTACCAAAGGCTGGCGATGGATGTCAGGAGTGAAAATAGATCTAATACAAACTTCCTGTCCACCAGCCCTCATGGACTGTGTTTGCAGCAGGATTTAACGTGTAATGCAGAGTGGCTGCAAATTTCAAATTCTGGAATGGAACACTTACAGGAACTTGTCTGGCTTTGTTGACTGCATTCCCTTACATGAAATGCATTTGACTCTCAAACTGTCCTTATGGATAATTCAGAAAAAGTATGAACAGTGTCTTTTTATTTACTGCACATCAGAATCCTTAAACATGAACTGGAGCCTTAAATTTGCCTTTGTGTATGAGTTTTTCCACATGTTTCTGAACCCCACAGGAAGATTAATAACTGAAGGGAATCATGGACCTTTCCCAGAGAATGACATAGCTCTGGTGTTTGCTTGACTGCCCCTTCTCCCCAGTCACCTGTGTTTGCTAATCCAAATCCAAATGTGCTGCTCCTAATGGCTTTGTTTGGTGTTCCAGACTGATGCTGCATCGAATTATGAGCTTGTTTGTTTGTTTGTTTTCTGCAGGAGTTCCCTTGTAAATTAGCAAGAGTTAATGGGGAGTTAAACCATTCTCAAACTTGATTGTCAAATTCACCCAATAGGAAAAAGAAAAAGACCTTTAGAGCCAATTGACTGTTACATAAACTTACCCCAGGGATAACCCAGAGTGACATATGAGGAGTGGTGGCCATTGAGGAAAGAAGTTATTAAAAGTATTTCATAACTGGCAAAGTACAAATCAGAGCCTTTATTCACCCTTTCCAAAGTAATTGCCTCCCTTCATTGCACTGGGTCATGCTGTCTGATTTGTTACTGGCATTTAGAAATAAATACATCAACTTTTTGGTCCATAATCTCACTGTGGTGCTCCCAGTAGAATACTGAAGTTGGAAGTAAGGAGGAAAGGTGAAATTATACACAACTCTCCAGCAATTTGTGTCTTAAATGTTCTCACTTGAGTTGCTGTGAACTGGATCAGGTGAAGAACCAGCTGGATATGAATGAGCTCCAGACTCGTCTGAACCTTTGTCCAAAGCTGTAGCTGATGATCTTCATTCTCAAATGTACACAGAAGTTTCTTGTCTTTTAATACCTCCTTTTCGCTTGTATTTTTTGTCAGAGAGCCCAAAACATGATGAAAAGTGTTCAGTCACTGCTTCTAGGCCTGTCCAGAATACAGAAACAGTAGAAACCTAACCCAAATATTCTCTAATCAAGGAACCCAGATACGCCATCAGTTCAATGTCGTGGCAGATGTGCACTGGTAGTGTCATTTGACATCTAAGCCTCATTTTGCAAATGGCAGAATTTGAATTTGTATAATCATGTAAACTCCTTGGCCTTGAAGCAAACTGAAGATCCAGATCCATTTGAAGGTTTACCTATCACTGAATTAAAATCCTACACCATATTCAGAAAAAAATTCCCAAGGGTTTTTATTATGAGCTAATGTTTTTTACCACGTGTGCCAGTTTTACTCAAATATCTTTCTCGCCTACTGTCAGTAACCTCAGATTGTGAAAATTGTCCTTTTACTTTCCAGTTATGAGTAAACTGTGACATACAGATTTTCTGCAGCACTGCTTCTGCAACACAATTCTAGCTTCCTCATGCAAGTTTACAACAGTTTAGGATAGTCACTATATAAAGTGAACATCTAACATGTCTGTAAGGTTTAATATTTGAAAACAGTGTCTTGAGTCCTGATTTTAAATTTCTCAAGGAGAGTTTGGTAGCAACCCATTCCCTATCTTGAGTTTAAAAAAAAATTACTGAAAATAATCAGAAACTGTAGGATAGGTTGCATCTTCAGATTTGTCATCTTATGCATCATTGAGAAGGTTCTTTTTAAGTTAATTAATCATAAGCTTCATAAACTTAACATGTTTTCTACTCTAGTCTCTTCTACTACTCAACTGGAAAAGGTTTGGTATCAGAGATGCTTAATTCAAGCCCAGATCATTGGCATGGGCATTATATTTGTACTTTAATAAAGTAGCAGTTTACAAAGAATGGCATAACAACATGAACAACCTCAAGATCATTAACTAAGCAGTCCAGCAGTTTAGTTTGGGGAAAAAATAAAACTTTTTATTGATCAAAAATGGGAGAAACCCTATCATTGACCAAAACTAAGGTTTATAATTTTGATAAAACTTCAAAAAATTACAAAAATGCACTGTTGAACCAAATAAAGAAGGAAAACTGAAGTCAAGTAATTTAACCTAATATATTTTCTATTTTTATTTTAACAACATCTGTGAAACAAACGTCTGTGTTTCAGACAGCTGGAATCAAGTAAATGGTTGTAATTCTTTCCCCTTCTCTCTCTCTATCTCTCCCCTCCTCTTTCCCTTTTCTTTCACAGAGGCACAAAATCATAGAGGGGATATCTGATGGTCATCTTCTCCCCCTTCTAATGCAGCCTAGGACAGGGTTAGCCTTCTTTGCTGCAAGGCAATGTTGTTGTTTTGTGCAAATGATGGCTTTTCCCTTTTTCTTTCCCCCCCCAACAACTCACTCCAGACAGTGAAACAAACAAACAAGCAAGAAACCCCAAATTCCAGCATATACAGAGATGTCAATTACTTCTCTAAAGGGGCATTGACCTAATAATTATTATATGAGTAGATTGTTTTAGCTGTAAGGATACTTGTAAACTTCAAATACTGTATTAGCACTCTTCTGACAGGCAAGTGCTTCGTTCAGCTGTGTCACTTCCTAGCTCATAACATTCTTTGAATAAGATGTGTGCTCTAGACTGTGACTGGTGACCAGGCGAAATCAAGGGTTCTTAAATCAGGTACCTGATGGATCTCATGAGTCTTTCTCTAGGTCACCAGATTCAGGTTCAGATACCAGAGATAACTCCATGAATACAAGTGTTAGTTGACTATTTAATGGCCTCTGGAAAATAATTGAGCTTATTTCAGGCTAGTTTTGACTGTTTATATCTCGTACATATTTACACTGGAGAAAATTGCAGTTGTATTCTCTTCACCCTAGATGACTAGAGAACAATTCAATCTAGCTTCAATTTATTAAAAAAAAAACAAAGAAAGAAAAAAAAAGAAAATCAGCCAGAAGTCTTACAGCATTACAGTTTCTATAATGGCCTTTATCCAAATTCTTGTCAAGGGACCTTTTTGCTATTGTTTGTATGATTAGTTGGAAGATAAACGATTTAACTTTTGTGTACATCTAAGGTGACATTATAATTTATAGAAATGCCAGTGCAGTGAAATAACCCAAACACAAATGACTGTACTGGCAATTCCTATGTAATTACTTCAGAACTGTCACTTTTCTATGTGTGCTCAGTGCATTAGTGCATAACAAATGAGAAACAGCCCAGTAATCAATAATCCTTGTCAAGTACAACTGTATTACCAGGGACCTATTAGCTTGTTATTTCTTCTGATTTTTCTTTTCTATATATTTAATTAATTTAATTGCATTTAATTTCCACTCTTGGCATAAAACACAACATTTTCAATTGGATCCTTAGCAAGTTCTAGGCAGAGTGACTCCTTTGTTTTGTAACCTGTTTTTAAAAACTTGGTAACAAACTGTGTAATTTTTAGTGGGACACAGATTTCTTGCTGAGATTCTTCTTCACTCAACATGGACACAGGCTGTGCTGGATTGCTCAATTTCTTATGTGGTCAGTGTTTATCAGAGAGAAAGAACAATAGCTGCATTTACTGCACTAAGTCACTGAAAGGACAATTTTGTGATGAACATTCTCATCAGAGTTAGGTGGTATCTTATCAGCCTGTCTAAATTTCTCTCTGTGATAGCTGGCTGTTTCTTACAGTGCATTTTTTCTGTCTGTGAATCTGGAGAATGTGATCTTGTTTCATCAAACATTCAAATCCATCCCATTCTGGAATAGATGTAGATTAGCGATCAACCACAGGACTAGAATCCATTCAACCACCTCAAAAATGTCTCTCTTACAGCTGCAGTCTTTATTTATATCAGGACACTGTCTACAGTGTTTAAGAACTTAGAATTTAATATTACTCAGAGATACAGAATCATATCTCAATTATACTTTGATTTCAATCCTAATTTTTGAAATGTGGTTTTTTTTCTGGTGCTTGCAGATGGTTTAGCATTGTTACCTATCAAGTATTATGTTACTGTCATAGAGAAGTTACGACAAATGTTTCAACAACAAATGAAGCATGTGGAATTATTGAGCGGAATGGCTGAAATTCAGTAATCATATAGTCTGCTTTGCTGTATGAAGCAAACCAAACTAACACTGCACCCAAGGCTTTCAATAGTCCACACCCTTAAACATGTTTTGCCTGGACACAAAACACAAAAAAAAACATGCAAGAAAAATCAACAATTCAGCCCAAAAAATTCTGGCTGTCAGCTCCCTTTGAAACTCTTCCTTTTGGCCTCTGCACCTAGGTCCCATTTCTCTGGGTTTTTTCTTCTTTCTTGCTACCCATGCGGCACCATAGAGTGAGAAGGGACATACCAGGCAGAAAGATCTAGGGAATGCATTCCTCATCAAAATAAAATGGGCTAGAAGGAGGATGGCAAACATTTCCAAGATCTTGAGGTCCTGAGTCAGGTAAAGACTAAAGGACCCATCTAGATCCAGGAGGATCCACAGGCTCTTGAAGTGCCACCAGAGAAACAACAAGCGCACACTGATCTCTGGAGAAACCATCTCCCACAGATGGTAGTGAGCCCTGCCAGTAGCACAGGCAATTACCACACAGAAGAGAACTCAGCAGCCATGGAAAATACTGAGGTAAACTGTAAATGTCTCAGCCTTTACATGATACTTGGAGTTTCTTTCTTTTGATTTTACATTCTGTGTTTCTTGAAAAGCTTGTGAGCATCACATTTTAGCTTCATAACTGATCGTTTAACTTCCTGAAATTTTCAAGGCAGAAAGCTATAAACTGCTTTTTTTTTAAATACAATTAATTGACAATTTCTATTTTTGTTACATTCTTGAGGAAGGCTGCTCTTTGTACCTGTGAAATCTTATTTCACTTTAACTTATTCATTAAAAAGTTACAAGCTCAGTCAAACAAACAGGAAAAAACATTTTTTCCTGAAAAATGCTGTCTGCCTCTATAGGCAAGTCATTTTGTTTCTCAAACACAAGGGATGTTGAAAAAGTAGTAAAAAAAGTGGGAAAGAAACATATTATGACAACTGAAGCAAGGTCCTTAATTTGAAAAGGGAAATTCTACCCACTTCCAAGTATTTCTGTTTTGAGTTGCACAAAACCTTCCCAGAAGATAGGGAATGGATGAAATATGGTTTCATCATATGGGAAACTGATGATCACTGCACATGTCAAGGCATATTTTGAAACTCTGTTTTAACCATATTTCTGGGTTTTGCTTTATCACTAATTTTTATGTTTTACTTCAAATGTAAATTTATATAAGTGCCAGCTCTTAGGGTAGAGGGTAACTTATTTATGTGCTATATATACCTAAATGGAAACATTCTAGCTGCAAGTGACTTTTGTCAAAGAACAGGCTGAATGCAGCCATGATTTGACCCAGAATGAAAAGCTGTGTCAAGGGTGCATATATGTGCCCTGTGACCCATGGGATTTTAGGGGAATACTCAGGTTTATGAAAACATCGTTGTGGGACCTAAGGTGAATTCACATCTATGACAGGCAATAGGAAATGGAGGGTTCTTCTAGGAGGGTGGGATAGTGGTAAAAAGGATCACACAAGCTGTTTGCCCTATTGAGTAGCTTCATCAACAGAAGCTGATAAGGCAGGAAAACAATCTTTTTCAGATTCCAAATACATCACTGGTGTAGTATCCAAATAACTATGTAGAATTAAAGCCTAGGGGGAAAAAAGGAACCTATGAACATGATGGGTTTACACTAACCCTGAGTCCTTCAGTAAAGGGAAGAACTTTCTCAGGATATCTCTGCAAAACCTACTCATACTTCTGTTAAGATGTTTGCACTGATCAGTCCTGTCCTTCAGCCTGGGTGAGCTGAAACTGCAGCTCAGGGGCTCACACTGTCAGCCAGGTGCTGCTCCAGGCTGCCAAGGCTGATGTGTCCTGTGTGCAAGAGCTGCAAACACAAGCAGTGCTATCACAGGGGTGTTGGGAGAGGCAGGGTGTCTTAAGCCAAAGTCAGCACTGATGGTTTTTTTAATTCTAGGGCTTTCAAAGGGTTTGTGGTCAGCAGAAAGCTCTGTGGTCATCACCCTTCACTGCTTGGTGTGGGGAGGTAACTCTTATCCCATGAAAACTTCACTTACACAAACCTCTGTTTGGCATCTGAGAATGTTTTATCTCTACTTTTCCATAACTTATGTTGGCATTCAAGCCTTAAGCCGTGCAAATTATAGAGTACTTAATTATAGTGAGACCATTTTACAGTGCTGCTATGCTATCATACAAAAAAAATCCCAGTTAACTTCCTACCTTGGTAAAGCTTGAAGACAGTTTCTTATTCTCCTTTGCGCTGATTATGTAAATGTTTGTTGTCATTATGTTAAAAAGGGATTTTTCCAACCCTCTTGTTAATAATTTTCTTAATCCCCACCAGCATTACTGGCAAACAAAACATGCATTTGATATATTCAGGGACTTAATGAGGGAGTCTGGATAGATTTTAGGTGTCTCTATTTCTGGGGTAGATAGCTTGAATTCACTTTAAAAATAGTTTGCAATTTTTCAGAAGGGGAGGACCTCTTCCTTCTTTTAAGTTTCTCATGCTAAGCATTCAGAATTGTGTTCCAAAACATTACCCTTTCGTGTGTGGAGCATAAAATCAGCCTTCCTTTCCTAAGAGTTCCAGGTAAATTTACAAGTGGTTCCGTATAACCAGGGTAGTATGTAGTTGAGAGACTGGATTTTTTGCAACAGGCCAAAGTGAGCATACATCCTGTAGCCCTGAAAGAGGAAGGCAAATACCACGGTGAGGTGAGTCTCAAACTGAATGACTCTCACCTCCTGCAGCCATTTCAGTCTCAGTGCTGTGGGAAAACACAGCTTCCAGCCAAGCTGCCAGCCACAGCTGCACTGACACTGACACTGACACTGTGATGGGTAGGAAGCGTCTGTTGGATCGGTTTCCTTATTTGTATCTGCAGTCTCCCTCCCCATCTCACCGTAGGCTGCTTGAGGCAGTGAATCAGTGTGATTTCTGAGTGGTTAAAGCCATTTGGATTTCAGTCCTGTGACCTGTAACTTGCTCAGGGTGTCCATAACTAGCTGGCAGTGCCTGGCCTGTCAGACCTTATTATTTAAAAGGGATTACAGGCACAATACCTCACATGGCTGCAGAGGCACTGATGAGGCGTAAGTGGCCATGATCATGTCATGGGCTGCAGTAACAGAGCTTGGGGAGCCACCACTCAGGGCACAGAACTGCTGAGCAGCAGGAGCCATGGGCTTTGGATGGTGTTGTCTTGTGGAAGTGACTGATGCCTCTAGACAGAAAGATGCAGTAAAGCTGTAATCAATGCTGCCCTGAATGCCATGTGCATGTCTCATTCTGTCAAGTCTTTTGGCAGGAACTGAGTAAATCTATGCTAAACTGTAAGATTTTGCAGTTATGTGGTACCTTGCCCTCAGAAGAAGTCCAAGACAATCACAATCCCGTATCTTCCAACATACCCCTCAATGCCCCCTGTGGAATAATCTGCACGAGCCACAGAGTGTCAGAAAGAGGGAAATAGAGCAGCTTGACTTGGATCTGTGCTTCTCAGGAACATGCAATGGGCTGTGCAGAGTTGATTTTCCACACAGCAATATCAGCCCCTCTGTAGGTAACACCCACACTATGACCATGCAGTGGCCCATGGTTTCTTTAGGAGATGATATTACTTCCCACCCATCAACTGGCTCAGCAAGTAAGGATGGCTCTACAGGTAAGGGAAGTTTTTCTGACAGGTTAGGATTAAGCTGTAGGGGACTGTAGGGGGATGTGACCTAGAAAGAGCAGACCTTGTACAGACATGGAGAATATTCTGTCTTCCTAAGTCCAAACAGCAGCTGCAATGGAAGACAGGCATGGATGAAAATAGTAAAGCAAAGACATAGCTGTACACATGGAACAAGGAATGAAGTTAGAACTGGGGTAGCACTAGTAAGGGTTTGTAAATGGCTCTTGAATATTGCAGAGGGACAAGGAGTCAATACAGTGTGCTGTTAACTTTCCTGTAATATAAATAACAGGTGGCAGTCAGACACAGCTGAGAACACAAGTTTTGTGGATAGGAAAAAACTCTGGCTGCAGCAAAGCCAACAATGCAGGAGTTTTTAGGAGTGGGAAACATATACTCTTGCATCTCACTGTATCTTTTCCTCACTCTCTTGGAGGTGCTTTTTGTTGTGATGCTAGAAGAGCTGTCAAGTATCATGTGTGGTACCTCCACAGGGCCCTCTGTGGACCAAAGTTAATGCTGAGCTCTATCTTTGCTCCACAGAAAATCCCAGTATTTGGGAGCTTGAAATATAAAGCAAGTAAATAAACCTTTTAAACTAAAATGTGAGAACATCCTCTATTCCTGAGTTATATAATTGCAACAGAATTTGTTTTTTTAATGGTCTCAGAAAGAAACAGCTGGAAATTGTGCTCCCCCTTGCTGTTTTTCCTTTCCCTCCTCTGTGTCCCACAGTACACGAAAAACCTTCAGACAGGTGAGGAAAGAGGAGCAACTAAAAATGCCTTCATCCATATGAGCAATCTAAATGAACTAAGCACTGAGCCTAGTAATACACAGAGCTTTTTTTGATGATAATCAATCAGAGAAACAGCAAATTGTGCACAAGTTTTAGTCTTTTTCTCTGACGAAAAGGATTTTTACATGAGGAGTCCCAAGGCATCCAAAGCATCCCACTTTTAGAGGGGTAAGCAATAACTGCTGCTAATTCTGCTGCAAATATCCTGCATGGCTTTGAAAAGTCTAGGAACTGGCCCAGGACTCAGCAACAGAATTACTGGGGTTTTTTCAGGTCTGCCCCTGACTGATATCTTCTGTGAGATGTGGTTCTTGTGCTGGCTTGTCTTGACACCTTTTTCACACAGAAAAATATCTCACTGTCTGTGTGATCAGTGAAACTTTCTGTTACCTGCATGGGTGACAAAGGCACTTTGAGAATCCCTGCTAGATTATTTCTCAGACCTGACCTAATTTAAGATGAGAATCGTCATAGACTTGAATTGTTCACAACACTAGAAGTCTGTCTAGAGGACATTTCACAAGCTAATAATGTATGTTCATGACAGATATATCAGGGCTATGGGGAAATTTTCCTGTGGGCTTACAGCATGTCTGGTAAAATCACTGAGTGAGCTTCAGAGAGAGCTGAAATAATGGGTTAAAATAAAATATAACATAATGACATATGTTTTGTACATGGCATAAGGAAACTTTGTTTAGTAAAACAAAAAAGGACCAGACTGGACAGAAGTGACATCCCAAGGAGCACTTTAACATATCTCTGCAATCAGCTGTAGTGTGAAAGTCTTCCAATACATGAAATACGATCCAAAGAAGCATCTTTAAACTTTGACTGCATTCACAGCTCATCAAGCAGCCACGCAACATTACAAGTAAAGATCTAAAATTTTAATCCTTAATGTATTACAAGGATGATATATTCCCATGGCATACACCACAGAGGCACATTTAATACCTGCTTGTATATCTTTACACTTTTTTAGTATCAGACCATGGGAATATGCAGCAAATACTGCAGTTGTGATAATGCCAAAATGAAATGCATCACTTGAAATTTGCCAGTTTGTTCTTTGGGTAACCTGGTGGTGGGATTGATTTCTTTTACCAGAGCAGATTGACAGCCACAGCCCTAGGAAATGGATTGGAGGGGAGAAAGGGATGTTTTATTTTGAAATGCAGTGTGGCTGTTTTGTTTTGAAACGTGTCAGTCCCACAGTTTCAGAGGGGATCTGAGTCTTTCACAAGTTCTCTGCTGATGGGAGTGCATCAGACACTGACAATGTCTTTGAGCTCTTTGCTCTGTTCCCTCAGCAGTTTTCTATTCGGAGGTGCCACTACAACACTCGGTTTGTTACCCTGTGCTAATAAGCAGCCTATGGCTTATGGTGCATGGGAAAAAGTGGAACTGATGCTCTGTATAGCCTGCTCAATTTGTCTTATGATTATGAGGGAAATTATTTTGTGGCATAGTTTCTCTCCACCCCTAGTACCATGTCCCTGTGAATACCATTTAGGCATTTCAATCTTTCTTCTTTAATGTTCCTTAAAGGACTGAATAATTTCAAGTTTTTTTCCAAGTTTCTGTCTCCCTACAATTTTTTCCTCTCCTCTCAGGGAAATAATTTGCAAAATGGAGCTCTGCTGTGCAGGAGCAGGAATTCTGGTGAGGAAAGACACAAAGCACAACATAACTTTGGTTATGGTCCTCCCTCCAGCTTCCTTCTCAACACCTACAGACTTAAAACTCTGCTTCTTTCTCTTTCATCCCACAGTTGGATTTCAGGGGAGATTTCAAGGCAAAATACACAGAATTTCTATTCCTTTACACGGGAATATCTCAAACTGATAATAACAGCAACCTCAAAGTATTAGTTATAAAGAATCCCTCAATGTCAGAGGGAAATTAATTCCCAGAACAGTATTTGCAACAAAAATTGAGGTTTCTGGACTACAGAGAGTAACAAACATAACCAATTAGTTCTATTGAAAGTTGTAGCCATGTGATTTTGTGTTATTTTTGTGAGGTATGAAATAATGACTATGTTCAAAATTTGTAGATTTTACTACAGTCAGAACTTCTGATCATAGCATTGATAATTGAAGAAATTATTTTAAATGAGAAGGAAGAAATCCTAAGATTTTGATCACTCTGAATAATTTATTTTCTGTCTTCATGTTTACTAAGCTCTCGAGAGATTTGCTCCAATTATGCAGCAAGGCTAGTTAATATAATTGTTGGCTGTGCTATAAATGAGCAAATAATTTCTTTCCTTAAGAACGATGAAGCAAAGAATAAAATATGCACCTCTAAAAGATAATAAGCATTTGACAACAGCTAATGAAACTTCAGTGATGAGTGTTGAATCACAGAACTCTAGGTCACGGAGAAGTGCTGTGTAAATCATTGTTTTTTCAGTTTACTGTCAAATCTGAAAAATGAGGAGAAAAAAGAATTGTTTCAAATTAACCTCAAATGTGTTTTTTATCTGTAGTTAAAAAAGAAAAAGAAAAAAAAAACAGAAAAAAAAATATGGTTTTATACTTAGAGATATGAAAAAAAGCTTTTCTTCATCATGAACTTAGCAGTTCTAATGCTTCCACCATCTTTAGATAATAATTTTTTTCTAAAAGTTAGATATATATTAAATGAAATCAAAATATATGCATATTAGTTTAATATCACATGTAATAATCTATCAGATGTCTATAAATTAGAGCTAAACCATCACCTGGATATTATACAATTGGTAATAGATGTTTTCATGTTGGAAGCAATTCTGGAATAAAAACAAGCAACCATAATGGGGGGAAAAAGGAAGAAATGAATGTGAATGTCTTTCAAAGTCAAGTGAAAATTTTCTTTGTGTCAAGAAATGGATATAGTGGAAAGACTGTCATAGTGCTAATAGAAAAAGAACTAGATAATTTGGAAAATATATGCAAAAGACATAAGTTGGAAAAACTGTCAGCATTCAGCATCCCACCCATGCCTTTTCAAGGAGAATGTATCAAATCTGAAGTTACTTTTTAAAGATAGCAAATACTTTGTTCCTTAGATAAAAAGCTGTGTTGCTACAAACAAGCTAGTCTTGCCCTGCTCTTTTGTTCTGTAATTGTGCATAATAGAGATGACTGAAAAATATCTGAAACCATTTGCTAGATTCAAATTATATAATATGGACTTCTGTCATAGGCGTGATTTGGTTTTGTTTTTGGTAAAAGAAATTTGGTTTTCTCAGGGCCTGTATATCAATGTGTATGGCTTGCCATCAGATTGGAGGAGACTCATTGAAATCAATCTCTTCCCAGACCCTTGTTTCCCTTCTTGCATGCAGTTATCCACCTGTTTTGGTTCTGGATTGTCTCCCTAGAGCTAGGTAGATGGAGCAAGAGCGAAAGTCATATTCTTTTTCATTCTAGGGGAGCACAGAAGACATAGCCATGGAGCATGAATCACATGCATTTGAGCAATTTCTTACTATTCTCAATTGTTCATATATATGCTGAGGGATGAGGATTATATGCCTTCTATATTTCTCTAGCCCATGCATCAACATAAGGTCAATTGCCTTTTATAAACACTGCTAAGTTTATTCTTGCAATTATTCTGTGTCAGTGGGCTCTGTACCTCAGCCATAGCTATGTAAAAAGTATTTTTATCTATCAGCTTCAGCTTTTATATTGTTTTATTGAACTCCCTCTCTTTCCTCTTGATATATGAGGACAGTAGGTACTGAATATCTGCTTTCTGTATGTTCACTAGAAATTTCTACTAGTTTCCTGAAATGCCCACTTTCAGTCATATCTTCATTTAGCAGAACAGACCAAATCTTTCAAATCTCTCCTTCAGTGGAAATCACTGTGTTTTCATTTTGTATTATGCATAATATTTTGTCAATCCTCTTTCTACCCTTCACCTTCAGCAATATCTTTTCTGAGATATGATGAAACTGAATGAAAAACGTCAAGTGATGTCTCACAAGCAATTTACACAGTGATGTTATGCACTTCCCAGTATTCATTTCCTATTCACTCTTTATGCATCCTGAAAATTTAATTTGCATTTGATTCATCCTAGCAATTTTATTTACTACTCATGCCACACAGTGAACAGAAAGTTCACTAGAATATCAGATGTGGTATTAGATTAATTTTCTGGATTTTAGTTTTTTTCCAAAGAATCCAAGAAAGTATGAGTAGCTCAGATTATTTCCATGGGCATTATAAAGCATTAGACGACAATAAATTTCACAGTTGAATTATTTTCTAGAAATAATTTATTTGATGCATTTAGTTCTTTCTGTGAATTCCTGCTTTCTGTTTTGATAAAGAATTTATCATTGGTAATAATTCAGTCAATTCAGTTTATGTAAACACATTTCAACATTCAATTTTTCATCTGTTGTTTGCTTTGACTACTGATTATTCATTGCGTATTATTTGCACTTCCTGATGGGCTATTCAAGTCAAAATTGCTGCTGTTTCCAACAACATTAATAAAATTTTAGTCAGGAACTTTAAAGAAAGTTTAGAATTGCATTTCCATTAATAGAAGAGTCAATATGTTTGGGGGTTTTTTTGTTGTTTTTTTTTGTGATTGGAAACATTTATGTAAAAAGAGAATATATACAAAGTTTTTGAAGAGTGTTGTCAGGTTATCAGAAACTGTTTGTCAGATGCAATGTTGGAGAAACCTTGTATTGGAGAAGGACAAAGTGGCAGAGTAAATTAGCAGTGAATCTCAGAATGTGTATGGGGATATTTTAGATTGACAAAGCTGAAGAGCTGACAGCAGATAAAGAATTATGAGTACAACCAGTAACAGCCGTTAGTGCAAAAAAGTGAATATTGCTCTAAAGAACTGAGTTCAGTGGAAGATTTTTTGCACCAGGATTTAAACAGAGGACACAAAATGATAAAAGAGTTGCTATTCAGTCAGAATAAGGCAGTGAGAAAGGTACAAAATTATCTGGAGACTTTACAAGTGATTAAAACAGTTGAGATCTGAATGCTTTGATAAGTTTAAGTTTTAGTGACTGTTTTAAATACAGTTTTAAAATTAGTTGCCACACAGTCAAAACTTGCAAATGAAATAACTTAAAGAGAGAAGGGTTATTTTTTTTGATGAAAAAGTAGGTAAAGAAGCATGGCAGCAAACACAGCCAAAAAAATTCCTTACAAAATTAAGTCAATTGTCTGGCTATGAGCTTAAAAATTTCAACTGTAGAGAGAAGAAAATGTGATGGAAAAAACCTGGAATGAATAACTTCTTGACAATTTCTTTCAGAAAAGAAGTCTCATTTTCTACGGGTCCATATAACACAGCACTTCCCTATTGCAAATTTAAATTACTTTTTTAGATTGTTTCTTTCTATAGCTGTTATTGACAAATTTTTCCAACAGGATGAGGTCATATTGTGCTACTTGTCTGACTTCCACTTGGCAAGTAGTTAAACTAAACTTCCTGACAATGGACATTAAAGTTATGACAAATATCAGGTCTTCAGCAGAGGGCTGTATCCTACTCAGTTTTAGATACTCATAGCTACAGATATTTTCCATTTAGACTCCCAAAGAACACTTCTTAAATTTCAGATGAGTAGTCAAAACCACAAATCCCTCTGACAAGAAAGCCCAGCTCTAGAGTAAGTAAAAACCTCTGAATTACATTTGAGATCATTCCGTTATCAGCAACAGCAATATTAAAAGATGCTGTGGGAATATTTGAATTACCCAAATAAAATATTTTATTTTATGCTCCAACACTGACAAATCTTCCAATGCTCTTTTATGGAGTACCCATTAGCAAATGATAAGTGGGGCTTCAAGGGCATCAAAAGTGATTTTTTTCATGATCAAGAAAGCACAGCAACAGTAGGAAGAGCAAGATGAATTGCCATTTGTTTATCACAGCACTCAGATTTACACAAAAGTAATGATTCCACCAGAGCTGTAAACGAAAGACTCAGAATACAGATACTTAACTAGCATATCAAAAACTGGGCAGAGAAAGAGAGAAAACAAGCATAATTAATTAGAAAGAGAAAATCAAAGTTATAACTTAGAGGGGTATTGGGAGGGGAAAATATAAAAAGAGAAACCAGAAGTGACTTAAAAGCAGGAGAAAAAAGGATTTTTTGATAATATGAAGCATAAGATAATTATGTGAAATGTTCATGTAGCTTAATTAAAACACCTAGACTTTGAATGGGGAAAGAAATACCTGTTTCACCTTTAGTTAGTGCCCCATTCTCTCTCAATGTCTCCAGAAACCTGTGTGTTAGAATTGCACTTCCATAAAGTTTGAGAAGTTAAAACAGTTTTGGTAAATCTATTTGATATTGGAGTAAGGAGGCAGTGAATAAATGTAAGAAATTATTTAAACATTTATTCTAAAAGGATTGAATTATTTAATTTTTGTTAATGAGGACTTAAGGTGACTTTCTAGCACTAAACCTATACTCTTGGAATTTTTGTTTCTGATAATACATATATATACATTCACTTGCAGTGCAGATATCAAACTGTGTGGCAGGTTGGGCTGGACTCAAAGAGAATAAATGTGTAGAAAGTCATGGGGAGGTCTGTGAAAATAATAATGGCATAAATCAGACATAAAAGAAGCCTTTACATTTTAATTGCAGAAACACTGAAAGTAATGCCTTTACAGGCTTTTAAAACCATTTTCTCCTTGTTTGCACATTTGCTCTTGAAGGCTGATGAAATTTCGAAAGGCAGCATTGCAGATGTCCTTTCACAGAGATGTGGTTTTGCCAAGCAATATGAGCATTATGAAACTTCCTATGATCTATTTCAATGACCCAGCCTGAAAATAAAATTACATGGTAGTAAAATAACTCCAGCTTGTAAGGATGCTATTTTTTAAAAGCCAGACTATTCTGTGGCTTTCAGAATGTTTTATTTTTTTTCCAGAAACTACCCTTGCTTTCTAAATACTAATTTACATGCTATTACTCACAATTTTTTTTGCAGTAAGTTCTTGCTTGCAGTAAGTTCTTGTTTGCACTAACTGTGAAGAACAATTCTGATTATAACTGAGGTAATGCTCAAGCCCATCATTCCCACATATCTTGAAAAAAAATTCAGTGAGAAAAATCAATGATGAAACGTCTGAAACGTCTGTCTTAGTTTTGAATGATAGTTCCTACAATTACTAACTATAATTTAGTATTTGCCAAAATTAGAATGAGTAATGTTGGATCAATTTTCTTCTCATCTTTCAAAAAGACAGAACCCACACAGAAAATGTCCACATAAAGATTATAGAAACACACCCCTTCCCCACCCCCTCTCCATCTTTGCTGAATTTTGAAATAAGTCTATTGAAAATGAAGATTGCTTATTTTTCTGGTAAGATGTCTTCAAAAAGAAGTTTGAAGAAGTAACTGTGTCATTGTGAAATCAAACATCTGAGCAAATACAAAGTGGAAATAACATTGTCCCAAACTTTCTGTTTAAATTCATTTGCTCTTTTGAATTTGAAATTCAGTTAAACAAATAATCTAACTCAAAACTATTCCGTGGTTCCATACAGGTAGATGTCTTCCTATCAGCGATTGTCTTCTTCCTATCATAAGTTGTGTTCATTAGGGTGTCAAAGACCACAGATATCTGAGGAGACAGTAAGTCTCCATTGAGTGATGCAAATCTTTTGGTTTAGACACAGCAGCCTGCTACCAGAAAGTGAGATAAAGCAGGTCTCCTACAATTATATCAAACACTAAAATCAGAATTCTCCTCTCTGAAGTTAAGTTACACAAGAGACACCTGAATTTGGATCTGCAGCATAGGAATGGTTTGAGATTGTGTGAAAGGCTGCTCATTTCTTCTTCTCAAACTGAGGAATCCACTGTGCAAAGCAGAATAATGGGGCAACTGGTACTTAACAGTCCAACACTCCCCCTTCAGAATGCTGCCCTGAAACTCAATTGGTACAAGCGTCTATAATGTTTATTGAAATAGCACCAAACTGCTAAGAAAGAAAAAAAATCAAACTTATTCAAATAATGGAATAACCCTGCTGTTAACAGTTTACAATTATGTTATTTTGCACATTATTATAAAAAATTATGACACTTTTATTTATCCCTGTTAAATATTGCTGCTGTTACAATACAATCCTACCAGCTGCTCCTCCTCACTTCACTTAGTGTTAGAATGCAATTCTGTCCATCTTTGCTCCACCCTCAAACATCAAACCTTCCAGTCACAGAACCAGATGGAGAGTCCAGGGGACTGTCCCTTGGGGTTGTCACTCTCATCCCATTGGGCTTGGGTCTGCAAGGACAGCTGGCTGTAGATGTTTGTACCCCTGCCATCAGAAAGTGCAACCTCCTTTGTGATTTTACACCTTATCATCCATTTTCTGCTGTATCTACCCACACTTTTTCACTGCTCCTCTTCCCTTTTTTCTGCCCAGTCTCCTCAGAAATATACTATATGCTTCTAGTAATTTTTTCCCCGCTGATTCTAATTTTGTCGCATATGTAACTGAATTTGGAATATTTGCTACCCTTAGCTGTACAATCTGCATCTTATATGGTTATTTGACTCCCCAACTCCCCTTCAACTACACATTTTGTACTGCTGTATGTGGCTTAAGTATTTGACTGTAGCCTTAATTGTTCCACCTAATTCCAATTAAGTTTGAATATTTTCTCAT
The DNA here is from genome assembly GCA_013186435.1 of Turdus rufiventris. Lineage (NCBI taxonomy): Eukaryota > Metazoa > Chordata > Aves > Passeriformes > Turdidae > Turdus > Turdus rufiventris. The sequence goes on along the minus strand of PYHW01009542.1, from coordinate 1,822,502 downwards.
CTTGTATGCACACAGTCCATGCATGAAAGCAACATATTTCTCTAGCTGTGTTTGTACACAATCTCATGCTCTTGTCTAGCTGCTTAATTAGAAATAATTCACTGAACAATCTTCCATGTTTTTTCAGAAAAAAAAAAAATTAATGGAGTTCAACACTCCAGTGGGATTTCTTTTCACAACAATTAAAAAAAAAATAATAATGTGCTCTCATTTTAGTAATTCACATCTCTTATACATGTATTGTTTAATTTCACGATACATTATGCATATACTACATTTCTATAGAGAAACTTTTTCTTTAGTTAAACTTTTAAAAAATTTATTTATGACTTTACGAATATAGGCTTCAGGATCTTCTCACTCAGACAATGACATGAATCAGATCTCAAGAGTTGAAACATCTTCCTGATACCTCTGACATGCCCACTGAGATTTCTCCACTGTTGACAGCTGCCTAAGAATCAAGCACATGAGAATGTGAGAGCTTCTCTCAGTGATGCAAATGCAGCTTTAGCACCTGTCATTAAGTTTAAATGAAAAACAACTCTTAGAAGTGGCTGCAGGCCAAAGGAGGAATCTTGGCGGAGTACAACCATTTTGAGAGAGAAAGGTGATGAATCCCTAAAGGATGAGGATCAGTCATACTCAGTAGACCTGAAATGGTTTGGTACAGAGAAGATGAAAATATGGGACAATATAGGCAATATGAATGGATGGATCTGAATATTTGGCTCTTGTAGATCTCAGAGGTGCAATCCCTGAGAGGGTAATCTGAATTGCAGTTTATCTGCCCTTTAGCAAGTTCTAGTGCAGGAGTGCCACTATCCATGCTGAGGGGAGCCACGAAAGACTTGCAATACCTACTGGCTGCAGCCAGTCATGGATAGTGTTGGGAAAAAGCAGTAGAGCAGAAATGGAGCCATATTTCCCCCTCTAACTTCTGAAGTCACATTTCAGTGTTTTATGCCTCTGTTATTAGGCAAGGCGTTGAGCTAGAGAATATTTTTATCTTCTACTGATGTCTCTTGTTACTGACTTTACATCTTTAAGAGGCCGTAAATATTTAATAGGCAGAAAAGGGAAACACATCATTAAAAGAAATATCACTGTAGATAATTGAGCACACAGTTCTTCTGGTGTGGTAAATAGGATTGTACATTGCCATATCTGATTGTTTTACTGCAGTGGACAAGAATGAAGAGCAGAAGCCATTAAATTTCTGTGTAATTTGGCATTTAACATTGATTTTCCTTAACATTTCCTGCATTATTGGCAATCCCATATAGCTAACCCAGTGTGAAAACTCTGTCTTTCTTGGATTTCATTTGCTTTTTCATTATTCATCAATATGTTACAGGCTGGAGTATTACTGTGTTCTTTTATAATTGAGTACTGCATTGGTGTAAGGAGCTGATTCCTTCCCCTTTGTACTGATAAACATAGACATACCTTCATGTAAAATCTGAATCAAAGCAGTTGAATTCTTTGTCTCTTGAGAGCTTCTGAATGTTACTGAATATAGTCTCCACAGAAAATATGAAGGCAGGTCAAAAAACAAAAAGATTGAACACTGCTTCCTCAACAATTTCTCTTTCTCTTTCTCTTTCTCTTTCTCTTTCTCTTTCTCTTTCTCTTTCTCTTTCTCTTTCTCTTTCTCTTTCTCTTTCTCTTTCTCTCTCTCTCTCTCTCTCTCTCTCTTTCTCTTTCTCTTTCTCTTTCTCTTTCTCTTTCTTTCTCTTTCTCTTCCTCCTTCTCCTTTTAGTGAGGATTACAAAGAAGACAAGGCATTGTTTGAGAGTTTTGCTAGCACTATGTGACATCAGAAACCTCAATTTCATTATTTTGTAGCTCGCTAATATCTGACTTCCAAAGACATTTGAGCAGCAATTGTGAATCTTGAAGGTTGAGTGGATACTTAAAGAGCTAAATGTCATAAATACTTTCAAAATCATGTCAATATATTGGAGGACTGCTCCTGAACCACTACATTGACTTTTTATTCACATCAGTGTTTCGCACTCTGTCTTCGATATGTTGGGTAGAGTTAAGAGCAGTTCCTTATTTTGGGGGAAGGAGGGTGAGAGAGTGGTTGAGTCCAAATTCCTGTCCTCTGCTTGTGACACCTCCTCAGCATCCTGCTCATATTGAACTATGTCAAGATGTTGCATGAATCTTTCTGGAGCCCACATCAGGCTGTTAAATACACAATCCCTGCCCCAACCAGTGACAGATGCAACCTATGAAAAAAAGTCAGTCTTTTCTGAAGGCTTTGTGTTTGCTTTGAGAGATGTGCCTTTCTGTTTTCCTGGTAAAACTTCAAATAAAAATTAATTGTTGATGGACTTTAATTTCTAATAGAAACCTTCTTTCTGTGTTAGTTATACACTAGTTTTTGAAGGAAGTCATGATTCCCGAGAAACCAGACTGCAACTTGGTAATAATCAGACTAGTGCAGAGGATTAAATCAAATGCACATGTTACAATTTTGGGATCGCAAACTAGTTTACAGTGCTGAGCAGTGCCATAGCATGTATGGTAATGCAATGTGTATGCATATTTTGACTCACATCAGTTTTGGCACCCAGCGCCCAGTATTGATGTCAGTAAGCCAACTGATGTTTTTTCCTTATTCATCAGGTTATTTCATGCACACCTCACAGAACTCTACTCACAAACACATGTCTATGGCTCAAAATTAATAAAGTATGCATGACAGAATCATTATGTAAGAGACGGAAAACATGATTGATTAAAAATTATGCAGTAAAGAAACTTTGCCAGTATTCTGCAGATATAGACACTTTTTCAGGAGTCCTCAGATCTGGCACATATTTTCTAACAAAAGATCTACAGTGCAGAAAGAGATTATAACACTATTATCAAGTAATATCATGACACTAAGTAAGTAAGTTTTAATATATGATTAAAGGCTTAATTATTTCTTCATGTATATGCAAAACATGTAATAAAAGTAAAATGTGTATGGGATACTGGGAAGAATAATTTTTTAATCCGTTTGCATTTGCACTATTTTTCCTAAAGCCTTTCTTTCTTGGAGACACTGTTTATCAGTCAGCTAGCTGAGTGATAATCAGTTAGTCAGGCTGCCTTATGGCTCTGATTTGTCTTCTTTTCATTCATCACTAGTGAAGAACTTTGTGCTATGTGCTGCTGCAATGTATGGCAGACATTTAAGTCACCATGACAGAGAAAGCAAAAACATCTCTAGAAAAAAGTTAGCAACATGGATAAACTATAATCTAGATCAAACTAACAAATCCATGTGTGACAAAACTACATATAAAATACTTCAGACTTCCCCCCCACCTCCCAGGAAGAGTTACATTTTAAATTAGATAGTACAAGATAATGAAGAAAAATCCAATATATAACTTGAAGTAAGTCCTTACTTTCTATGTCCAGAATCGACTTCTGCTCATATTAAGCTTTGCAAAAGAAAATTTTTATTTCATGTACATGTGGTATCTTTTCCACAAGATTTGAGTTTGACTTCCCTCTGGTAGAAATAAACATAAGAATTATATGGTAGAATAATTTTTTTTTTTTAATATGATGACTGATTTGGAACTGTTTTTGTAACAAACAAAAATCTACCAAAGGGCATTTTATGACACAAGTGCATATTGTGACAGATTAAATTAAGTAATAAGTTATGGTAGTAGTGACTTTAAAAAAGCAAAAGCACATAAGAGGCTGGGGTTTTAAAAAAATTCATATTCTAATAAAGTCCAGTTGAAAATTAATAGAGAGGTTCATTATGGTAGAGTTTGACTCAGGTAGCCCATCAATACTAAACTCTCTCAGGACATGGAATGGAACAGAATGGAATGGAATAATTCAACTATAAGGGACCTACAGCTCTGATCTATCTGCCTGACCACTTCAGGACTGACCAAAAATTAAAGCATATTTTTAAGGGCATTGTCCAAATGCCTCTGAAACATTGACAAGCATGATATGGTCTGACACCCAGATGAGCTTTGCCCTCTTGGCTGCCAGGGCTCCCTGCTAACTCAAATCAAATTTGCCATCTACCAGATTCTTTTCTGCAGGGCTGTTCTTCAGGCACTCCCAATTTATACTTACGCCTATTTTTATATCTATCCCAGGTGCAGAATCTGGCATTTGCTCTTGTTAAATTTCATGTAGACTGATCAGATTTCAGCAGTGGAAATTGGTGGGAGACACAGAGCTGAGAAACATATCAATTTAAAACTGACAGAAAAAAATTCTTCATTTGATTTTTCACCTATACTACAAAAAGATAAGCACAGCAACAACAAAACATATGTTTTCAGCTACAAACCCAATTTACATCTCCTAATCAGTGAGAAATTCCATTAAAGATCAGGGATTGCTTCTCCTTTCCCTCTTCTGTTGATCAAATCAGTGTGAAAATGAGAGCTGGTTGACCTGTTCAACTCACCCAGTTTCTTCAGTCTTGGCTCCATGGCTTGAGTACATAATGAAGCCATTTCTAAAGCAAGCACAGGAACAAGTCCAGATCTGCTACCTTGGGCAAACAAGCCCAAATAATTTAGTCTGATAGAATACATGTTCACCCCATGCTAAGTTATGAAACGGACACTTCAGGAAAGATCAGAGTCTAGATAGCGCAGTCACAAAGTTTTTTATTACAAAATAGCTTACAATTCAAGTAACAAAAGTGAGTATTCTCTTTTAATGACTCATTTCTCCTATTTGATGTTCAAGGTATGGAATATAACAGCACTATTCAAATTAATATAATATTAATCAGAATAAAACACCCCAAAAATCAGTATTAATAATAATTACAATAAAGCTGCCCTGGTAGAATTCTCATATTCTCCACTGGACTATGTCCTTCAAGTTCATTGACTCCTAGATAAGATTTGAAAAAGAAATATATCAAAGCATAAAAAGATAAAGTGTTTGGGTTAACATCTCCCATAGAAAATCACAATTTGTGGGAGAAAATAATAGCAATTACTATCTATATGAGAAGAAGCTAAACTGTAAGTCGCAAATGGGTGTCCTTTTTCATCCATTGCAAAAACAAAGAAATTGAGTCTAAATTAGAGAGGCTTTTGGAATATAATGTGCTCCAACTGCTACAGCCAGGAAATATCAGATGGGAAACCAGGTCTTTTTGCTATATAATCCTTCTCCGGCCTCCGGACATCAGGTGGAAAGAACCAAAAGCTTCTCTGTCAATTTGCAAGGATGCCCATCCTAATTGTGAACCCAAGGCATGTGTCTGCAGCCAGTCCAGAAAAGAGAATTCTGAGTGGTTCTTACCAGAAGGGGGATGGGAACTCCTGTTGCTGATATCCTTTATCCATGGGGTGGGAGAATACTATGGTCAGGTGGGCATCAAAAGCAGAGCTGAGGAGAGATGAAAAAGCTTTCTGCCCAGTGGACTGGATTTCATTCTCCACCTGCATCTGAGCAGGTAAATAAAGATTTAACAGATAAAAATCCCAGATATTTCTGATGTGAATTTAGTGAGCACATCTCAGTTAACTGGGATTCTGTGGCCAAAAACCACAAAATCAATCATCCAAACAAATCAGACTGCAATGCAATATGTATATGATACAACAAACCCACCTGAAAATAAGGCAAATATGCCTGTAAATATATATTTTAAAGATAATTTTCTTGTTTCTAGTCAGTCCCTTGTATTCAGACTTTGCTTCCTTGTACTTATTACATACCTAAATTGAGAGCTGAATTAGGTCAATGCCAACCTTGTAACAGAGAATATAAGTTATTCAATTCTAAAGAAATCTTGCAGCTATTTTGGACAGAAAAGATCAGATCACCAAGGAGATTGGTACCATACCGCTCCAAGTCCCACAGCACAGGCGATCCTTCCTGGTGGTAGTGGATGCAAAGCAAAACCAATATTGCAGCTGTTTTCTAATACTTATGCTGCCATTTCTTCTCAGTTATTTAACAAAACCTACATAATCAGGAATATTTCTTTTGCCACAATTTTCATTCCTAATTGTGCTCTCCAGATGTGGTTATTAATTTGAAGAAAATTACAATTATCTTGCAATGCCACAGTTTCCAGGCTGTTAATTATTAAATCAGCTTCCCAGTTAGTCCCAGCAACTTGCAGAGGAAATTCTCATAGAGAAAAACCCGAGTATGTGTGTGCGTGTGCGTGCGTGTGTGTGTGCTCACTCTCTCTTCTTAGGTGACTTCCATGCAAAACCGGCACAGCATGGGAGGCCACACGGCCTCTTTGCAAAGCAAATGTTGGTGCTGCTAAATTAACAGCATTTTCCATGCTGCCAACGCACCTGCTGGTGTAGTGTTTTTCATTCAGTCAGAAGGAAGGTCAATGAGTCTGAAATGCAATTTCTTCTTTGACTTGTAATTTTCCTTCAGTGATTCATTCATACGAACTTCTTATCTGTGTACCCTAGTGGCTTTGAGGACTTGGATAATAGAGGTAACAAGAATACTCAGATTAGTGCTGGCCTCCTGCTTTAACAGTTATCACTTGGTCCAGGCCCAATCTTTGGGAAATTTGGACATGCATCTGTCTTCAAAGTAAATGAAAATGTGCAGGGAAGTCATAATTTGTCCTCTATTCCAATATATTCCTTTGAAAATGTTCTCCCAATCTAAATGTACATAAATGTTAAATTAAATTCCATATGCTTTCTGAAACGTCCCCTTTGGACTCCATCTCTAAGGGTTCTCTGACATTTATCAGGCTAGATCACGCATGTAGACACAAGCCTAGTCCTCTCTCTGAGATTTCTTCACAGACAGCAAAGATAGGAGCCATTTTTTTTTTTTCTTCCTCAGAATTGTGATTAACACTGTTCTTACAGGAGCAGAGGAAAACAATGTTCTTCTATGTATTCCTAATACTCTTGCTGAGAAAAGCTAAATCTGTTTACTCCCTCAGTCAGTTTGGCATGGGGGTCAAAGAAGGGGCAGAAACATGAGCAGAAACCATCCCTGTTTTCCAGGTGACATGGCCAGATAACTCACACAAGGCTTGATGTTTTTTCTTTTTGTTTGTGGACAAACAGTCCAAGGCATTGTCTGTTCTTTGTCTGGTTTAACTTAAATTACTACGAACAAGTAATAAAAGGATACTAGTAGTATGATTTTAAAATATATTTATGGACACAGCATAGAAACAAATTAGGAGCTACATCTCCTCTCACGCCCACAGCCATGGTTAAAAATTAATATGTGCAATAATAACTGTCTATCTCTACCTCAAACACCCACAAGAATGGGATAAATTTTCTTCTTGCACTGAAAGCTGACAATTATGTTTGTTTCACATTTGGCAAGAATAAAAAAAAACCAAAAAAAACCCAAAAAAACCCCTAGGGTCTTCAGAGAATAGGCTTTGCAAAATAAAGTTCAACAAGTTGCAAGGTGAAATCTAATTTTGTGTTTTGGTTCTCGTAATCAAATAATAGTTATGCCCTGGGGCTTTCTCCTTGTAACTGTATGCACATATAGTACCAGCTAATTTCTCGCAGCTCCTAAGTTGCCAAGTATCTACTAATTGTTTGATTTTTACAGAGGATCTGCGTACAGTGTTCAGGCAGTCTTGTGGGCATTCATCACCTTTGCAAATCCAGCCAGATGTTCCAAAGAGTCAAACTGTCTATGTCTAATGGAGGGTACTGCCAAACAAATATCACCCATCATGTTGTTATACATCACCTCAATCATTCAACTGAAGCCCTCTGAAATCAAGGAAATGTCTATGCCTAAACGTGAACATTATGTATTGTAGAAGAGAGAATAAATATGGCTTAGATTCTGAAATACTTCAGCTGAGGGTATGTATTAATTATTTGTAATTCTAATTACAGGCTCAAGGGATATGTCTAGGAAAATAGTGTCATTCACCCTCAAGTGAATCAGACTCTGTATTTCTTTACACATAATCCAAATTAAGCTTAAATATCATTCAAGTATTGATTTAAGCAACTCTAGTGCCAAATTACCTGAGGCTAAGGTACATTGTTTCAATTTACGCCCGGATCCACTTTCATTACCCTGGCAGTGTCAGGTGGGTGTGAATTATGTACTTTTTAAAGCTGACATGACATGCTAGAGCTCTGCACAATGGATGAGGAAGAGGCCTCAGAGGGTCAAGCAAGATAATGTTTTGTAGATAAAGTCCACTTGAATATTCAATAGAAAGTGGTCTCAGATTTGGGTGATTTCTGAGAGCCTGATTTTAACAGTTAGTTCATCTATTGTGAAGTGAGCTGTTTTGACCTTCTCAGTGAAGGGTATTAGGAGACTATTTACACATTTTCCAAATGACATGGAAAGAGACCTACAATAAGGCCTCTAATCTAGGGCAGAGAAGGGTAACATGCTATGAAGGAAAAAACCTAGCTTGTTATGCAGCTCTTCGAAGTCATTAACAGGTTTCAAATGCTAGAGGGTAAAGATGGGGCATAGGGCAGGGTTGAGAGAAGGGGATCAAAGAGGGAAATTAAAGCACTTCATTGTATAATTCTATAATTTATTATATTAATAATATCAGCACACTGCAGCTCCCAGCTGCAATGCAACTGAAGCTGGCAAAGACCAACAGTAGAGATCATGTGTCATCCTATAGTAGAGAGCAGAGGAAGGAATTTTGGCAAGGAAAACAGGCAAGCTGTATTGCAGAAAAGTTCAGATATATTAATCAGAGAGAGCAAATGGACCCTAGCTACTGCAGGCTTGTCTGAGAGTAGTTTATCTGACCTGGGAGGAAAGGTACCTGAAACAAGCCTGCCAATGTTTCAAACTTGTGTGAAGAAACCTGATTTATCAAACTTGCATGTATACTTCTAGTCTGTGTTCTTCCATTTATCAGCTTGATTTTGCCCTATCATGAAGTATTATTTTAAAACCTTTGCCAAGCTGCTGCTGAGCAACTTTGATTCTTTGGTCTTCAGCTGATAAATTGTTGAAAGTCTTGAGAATGGGCTTGCAAAGAAAGTTAGACTGGTCCACACAACCAGTGGGAGTGGAATGGGTGTTGGAGTCCCAAATGCCTGGGAAGTGTTTTCTGTTCCATCAGCTTTGTTAATCTAGTGAGCCACTAGATCATTTTTCACTGTGCTTTCACTTTTGCATACATTTTTCTTATTCTTCTATGTGAGATTGAACTTGCACATGCTATTATGCAACATCCAGATGTTCAAGTTCTTGAAGAGAACATGACCTCATTTGCAATGTGTAAACCCTAGCAGAAATACCATCCTTTGTGCTATTAATCAAGGGGTTTTGCTTTATTTTTCATGTTGTGTAGTTGTGACAGTGTCTAAGATGTCTAAGGCAATCCAAAAGCTTTTATTTCTTTTCTTCTTGGCATGGAATCCCATGATCAGGACACAGATTTTTAAAAAATTTTTATATTTTTTACTCATTAAACATTGCTAGAGTTAAGTAGTGCTAAAAGTGCTACTGAAGCACTTTAGGTTAATTTATATGGAAATTGTATCTTCCATGCTTAAGGAGCCTCTGGTCAATAATGTGATGGTTAAGGAGTAAAAGAAATCAGGGATGAAGATTCAGATTTCCAGAAGGTGGGATTAATTGAGGCAGCAGAAAAATAAGTGAAGAACCAGGCCACTTCCAATTCCAGTGCAGAATGTACAGAAATAGAAGAAAAAGAATTCTTCAGTGTCATTACCAGAAAGCTAAGAATTCATGCTAGTCAGAAAGGGAGTTTCTCCTAGTCATGAGAATGGCCAGGTAGGGAAATTTATTCATAGAATGGTGCGAAGATTCCAAGATGAAATATGAGTCTGGTTTTAAGATCCATGGGATCATGAGGATGAGTAGTTTTGCTGCACTAGAAGTTTGTAGTCTTTAGTTATTATAATTATTATTATTATTATTATTATTATTATTATTATTATTATTATTATTATTATTACTATTATTATTATTATTATTATTTCATTCTCTATTAACTATTCATAGGGAAACGAGCAGTGATTGTTCTAATTCATTCAAAATAATATGTTTTAGTTATTAAGAATGTGACATAATTTTCAGTGTTCAATGTCAGCAACATTTTACTGAGGTTATAAATTTACTTTTTTACTCTGTGGTTTTGGGGGGGGTACTCTAGCAAAAGAAGACAATCCAGATTTAATGTAAAACAAAAGCATATATTATTTGAAGATTCAAATAAACTTCAAATAGAAAATTCTATTGTATTCTTTAGAAGTTCTTCAGAATGTTTTGGAGTCTTAACCTGGTACCACGTATCTTTTAGATGTAAAATGAAATGGAGAACATAAACAAACTCTTTTCAGTAGTGATTAGTGTTAGTGAGGTCTTCTCATGGTCACCTCCTGAGAAGTTGTTTCTTTGCTGCTGCTGTTTGTAGGTTTGCATTAGAAGCCTATCCTTTCCTTCTCCTTCTCCATGAGTCCTGTAACTGTGTGCTTAAATTGCAGGAGTCAGAGTCAAAATTAAGTTTTTTGTCCAGAGAACTGCTTGTTTCTAGCAGCAGTAAAATCTTCTCCATCTAGGTCCCAGCACACCATCCTTCCAGAGGCAAAGTTCTAAAGAAAATGAATTGTTTTTTGTTGGTTGCAGCAGGCTTCATTAAGCCTGAAGAAAATGAATGCTGCAGGCTCCAATTGCACTCCTCCCTCAATTCTCTGGACAAGTCACTTGGGTAATGTGTGATGAGTCCATGTCCCAGTGCAAGTGGCATGGACACATCCATCTGCTTTTGGTCTCCTTGGTCTCTTTTTAAACAGTAGGAATAATCCAAACAGCTGGAGTCATGCAAATCTGAAACTGCAGTAGCATTTCAAAGTTTTGAAGGCTGGAGTTATAAGGAGTGGTGGCAGCTGATTTACATTGAACATTATATGAATTTGCCTCATCCTTCTTTTCTTTCTTTTCTCAGCCTCAGACTTCTTTTCTTAACATAAAGAAAGAAAAAAGTATAAGAATGCATTTTTATTTTCTTTTTTCCCAAAGGATAAATATATATCATCTATGAAAACTGGAATATTTTAATGACACATTTCAAAAGACCAACCATTCCATAACAAGCTTTTAGCATCAGTTGAAAGTGGAGCTTACTCGAGGAGACAATTGGAAGTGTCTAGATGTATCTTATTAATTAACAGGAGAACATCATTGTCAGCATCTCTGAATAATTTATACACTCTATTAACTATTTTGATTCTAAGTTTTTTCTGGATATTCATTCTTCATGAGTGATTGCAGGAAGAATATTGATGCTTTAATAGTGATATCAATCACTTTTATAGCATTTGGCAGTGATTTTTAGTATCAACTCATAAAACTGGTGGAACAGAGCGATGAATAAGAATTTGCAAATTTGAAGAGCTGCACAGATATTAACTACTCACTGCAACATCACTAAGCCAATATGTTATTATGCTGATGGAAATATTAACGTAGAGTGACTTTCCACATCTTGAAAATCAGGGCTCACAACTTCCCACTTTTTTCTCTTTATTTTCACTATTTAATGATAACAACACAGACGTTCTGAGTACATGCAGTAATTTTTGGGATGTCCTCCTTCTCTGAATCTCCCATAACCCTTGCAGGGTGTTTAAGCTCTCAGGTGATAACAACCATGCCCAACCAAGGAACCAAATGAACAGACAGCAGGCTGTGATGATGTCCCCAGCACACTCCCAAAGTGATGTATATCACTCTGCAGCTCTCTTGTTTTCTCAACTCACCTCATTTCTGATAAGAGGGAGGAGAGGAGCATTGCACTGCAGCAGCCAAAGCTGGAAGGACGAGAACTGAGAGAAGTGGCAGCAGCCACCTATGGACATACGGAAAAATCCCTCCTTTTATTGCCACAGCCCTTAGCATGTGTGAAAGAGTGGTAGGGTGTTGAGGGCTTAAAAAAAGATCAGCTCAGACCTCTGAGCACTACAGGGCACAGATCTCCAGATCTGTCACAGACTGCTTTTCTTTAAGTGATTCTTCTGCCATTTTGCCCCTGCTAAGCCACTGCCCACTACCGTTAGGATAATATTCTTAATCATGAAGGTGCCTTGTTCTTTGGTGCTTGTATTTTTATCTTTTACCTTCACTTAGTGTGTTTTTTCTCTTTTGTGTGCCACTAATTATCAGTGATGAAAGAGATTCTCCTTTGCTGATCCTTCCCAGTTGGGACTGGAGGTAGCAAAACTGAATCTCAGCAAAACTGATATATACCTGAGGTCTATCACAAATACCACTGCAATCTGAGGCAAGCACAGCTGCCCTGGAAGGAGCTGGCCTGTCTAACGGGGCTGGTGGAAATACTAAAGAGGTTCTGCAGGTTTCCTTGGACAGGGGCAAATCAAGGCACTAACTGTGTGTGATGATTTGTCCTTGAAAAGCACCCAGTCATGGAAAAGACTGATATGCAAATGAAAGGCGGAACTGTTGCCTCCTCAGGCTATACAGATAGATTTGCATTGATCTGGGCTGTGACAGCTCTTGATTCCACAATCTTTCTTTGAAGGAGATGGTGTTGCAACACCAATGTTAAAAGATAGTGTGAATGTATGGTTTAATTAGACACTTAACAACGTCATTGCCCATGTGAGACAATAAGTGTGGAACCACCAAGGAAGTGGCATTTGTAAAGACCCTATTTAAACCTATCCTCTCACAGAAAATGCTTCTGTCCCATGAAAATTTTCAACTTGAATGGGGAACTGGTTTATATATAACCATGGATCATTAGTTATGATGTTTGTGCTTTGGTTTCCTAAAACATATTCGGGGCTAGTTTAAGCCAGATGACAGCAGGGAACACTGCCCAAAATTGGAAGTGGAATGAAATACATGAGAGGTTTTGTAAATGTTCTAATCTATTATAGCTCTTTTTTTCCCCTAGAGCTCTTCTCAGATGAAGCTTTTTCTTAAGGTGTGGTGAAGATGGGAGAACTTCAGCTCAATAGTGAGCCAAAGAAACCTTACAGACAAAATATCTGTGTATAAAACATACAGACCTGTGGTTCACAATATAGATTTTGATAGTGTGAGATTTTAAAATAATAGAAAATTGATTAGGGAGGTCACCTAATCCAACCCTTGCCTCATATTTAAGTTGTTTTATCATTGCTAAGTGGAACCTGCATGTATGAATATCTCAGATCACAGAATATTTATGACACTCACGCATTTTCTTTGTGCTTCTCCTATTTTTGTAGTCATGGTTGCACTTGGGAATTTGTAAAGCCGAAGTTAAGTGCTATAGAATCTTTAAAAAGATAGGAAAATAAGAAACATTTATCTCCAATGATTTAACATTTCATTTATTGTAACTATAAAATGAGATAAAAATTTAAATATGCCCATCCAGAGCATATCATCTTAGACAGAGAAATGCAGCACATAAAAACACATCAAGAGTTTCATTGCAGTGGGAAATTCACTACTGAAAGTTAAATGCAGGTTGTCTTAACCTGAATCTATTTGTCCCTCTGTTTTTTGGTATTGAAACACTAATCTTAGAAAAATCAGGATTTTAGTTAAATGTTAGTTATTTACTAGAATTAATTAAAAAGCAAATAGATTGATAGGTCTTGCTGAAAAATAATTAAAAGTTAGAAGAAAATCAGGCTTGAGACAGTTATCTGAAACTTAAATAATTTATTGCCTGTCATCTTGTTTGCTTAGCTGTGCTTGCAATGGGAAAAGATGAAACTAGTAAGTAGATCCAAAGAAACATGAACAATGCAACCAGAAACTTATTCTTTGAAAAACTGGACTTCCTCCAGAAGCCATTTGTATTGTCGTAATGGCTTTGAAAGCAAAATCAGTGAGAGACTCAAAGTCAGAAATACAATTTAATAGGAAAAAGAGAAAAATGAAATACATAATACTACAAAACAAAAACCACTGACAGAGTCAGAATACAACCTGACACCCCGCTAGTTAGCGTGGTGGTAGCAGTCCAGTCAAATGGTGGCTGCAGTCCTCCTGGAGCGACAGATGTGGTTCAGTTGAAGCAGTGCTCCTGTAGAAGGGCACAGCTCTCCTCCAAAGGTCCAGCAATGATGTGGAAGGGTCCAGTTTTCCTCTGGAATCCAGTGGAAAAAGGCTGCTTTGATGTTCTAAATTTCAGGTTTTATCTAGGTAGGAAATGTTTGGCTCCTCCCCCTGGGTGGAGCATCTCACAATGGGTTGAAGTAATTTTATCAGTGATGCAGTGGGACTCAATGGGCCATTAGCAGACAATACCTTTTTGGAGGAAGGGTGGGTTGTGGGAAAGATAAAGAACATTGCTTAATCTAGTTTTAACAGATGGTCCATTAGCAGAGGTTATCTCCTACAGAGATAAGGATCACTGCCCCACCTGGTTTCAGCAGATGGTGATAGAATACACACTTTTTATCGCATCTTTACATTGTAACCTAGGACAATTGTCAAAGGTTAAAAGGTTCAGGGTGAGGAAGATTCACTTTACTTCCTCTTTTTATGACCCCTCCTCACAAAAACGATCCCAGACTTAATTCAAAAAGCTATCCACGCATACTTAATCTCTATTCAAACTAATTACCATAGGAAGGGAAGAATGGGAGGGTCTGTTATTATTAATATGTATTTGTTTGAAGTGTTTGCCAATAAATAGACTCTGTGATCACTGGTAATTTTGTATTAGAGGATTACCTCACACTGCTGCCCAGCACTGAATAAACAGACACTTTCTAACTTTAAATTGTTAGAGAGTCTTTTGTCCGTCACAGTTGAGTATCGGTATTAGACCAATACTCATATTTTAGTAAATTAGTACAACCAGTACCTTGTAACATCTGATTTCTTTCTACACAATACTTTACCCTCTGCTATGCCAAAGTGTATTTTGCTTCCTTGACCAGATAAGTTGTGGTTAGAGAAGGAAGCAGGAATGATAGTAGGAAGTGTGAAGCAATTTTATAGCAATAATCACTGTCAGTCCACCTTATAGGAAGGTGTATCACCTGGAACAAACTTGGAAGTTGGCACTGTGAGAGGAAGTGCTGGGAAGAAAAATCCATAAACAGACTGCAAGGGATGGAAGTTAAACAATGTGAAAGTGCACAGATACAGCTTCCTCAGTGCCCTGTATCAGCATCATCATTCCACAGAGCTATCATTCCCCTAATTGCCAATGGGGTTGAGCCATAGGTTGGATAAATGAAACAAGACTGGTTAGATCATAAAGGATATGCTCACACCACTTTACTCAACATTTTCTCACATCTTTAAAAATGTACTGTTTGTTCCAAAGGCTCCATGCATCTATTTCCTTATTGGTGAATAGAAATGAAATCTTAATACCTGTCAGACCTCCCAGTGTTCTCACACACAACAAAATAGGTCTCTGCTTGCAGAGATTACCTGAGCCTTCTCTCTGCCTTCTAGGCTAGCTCAGTACCAGGAGGAGGCTTAGAATCCAGCAGGAATGAGAAAAAAGACCAAAAGAGGCTCTTCTCCCTGGGATAATCCAAGCTTTATTTCTGAAGGGTTCCAGGGAAAGAGAGAGGGAAGCATAGGGAACGCAGGACTTTTCAAACTTGGTAAGGGGCTGAGGAATTCCGGGTCACAAAAAATCAGGTCCAGACAGGAGAAAAGGGGAGGGGGGAAGGGTTAAACCATGTAACAGGGAGAAACCATTTCAGTGCAAAATATAAACTAAATAATGAAATACAACATCTGCTGTTATTGTTATTAATCTCCTTTTTAATTTCAGCTAATTTTGTTCTTTGCAGTAGATGCAAAAGGAGTCTGATAGGTGAAGCAC
Source organism: Turdus rufiventris (assembly GCA_013186435.1). Lineage (NCBI taxonomy): Eukaryota > Metazoa > Chordata > Aves > Passeriformes > Turdidae > Turdus > Turdus rufiventris. Next base: position 1,806,715 of record PYHW01009542.1, on the reverse strand, counting down.
AGAAAATGGAATGGTGTTCAGTTCAGTGCTCCTCTACATCTCACAGTGGTACTCAAGATATTACCTTGTCAGCTGTCAGCTTGCTAAGAGGGAGTACCAGGGAGCCACACATACAAACAAACAAACAAACAAACAAACAAACAAACAAAGTAACAAAAACAAAAAAACACCACCCCAAACCCACTAAACAAATAAAAGAAATCTCCTGGAAAACCAAAAAGAAAGAAGAAAAAAAGGTGGCTAGATAAGAGAAAAAATTGCTAATAAAATCAAGCATCCATAGATAGTGATGTTCTTTACTGAAAGAACCAATACTGAATACTGAAACTGTATGTCAGTTCCTATTCTCATGGTCCATCAAATACTACTATTCTAATAATCTGTCAGGTCTAATCAGAGGGAGCTAGCCAGCCTACCAAAATGTTTTGTGAAGCTGGGAGCTCCATGTCATGACCAATCAGGCACTACTGTCTCTGTCACTTTGTGATATATGTTTTAAATAAAGCATGATAGACTCTGTGCCAAAGGCCTGCTTTAAAGATGTAGTTTTTATTATTTTTGGGACAAAAGTAATTATTGTTTTTGGATTTACTAATCAAAAGTTCTGCTTTGCTTCAGTAACCTGAGCAGCTATAGTGAGATAAAAAAACAAATGTGAATGAAAGGAATGATGAAGCTGCTTTTGAAAGAGTTTTGGGGTTTTTTTCTTTTGTTTTTTCCCCAGAGTCAAAACTAATTTGCATGGTTAGGGTGATGCAATTCATTTCCACAGACATCTTTTCTCATGCTTTTTAGAAACCCACTACACATTAAGTATAAATCAAATGTAACTTTTTTTAAAATGCATGGTCCAAAATTTTCGCTTAATGTAAGGTATGAAAAACACCCTGATTTATGCTGAAGATAAACTTGATATAGTGGCTATTCCATGAAAGAAAAAAAAGAAGAAAAAAAAAAAAAAAAAGCAAATACAAGAGTAAAACCCGATGTTCTGGCCGGGATAATAATATTTGTCCCTCAATGAATAAGCATTTTAAGGCCAGGATGCACAAAGACTTTCTAAGAGGGCACATTGAAGGACATTGGCTGATGCAATCACTGTATTACCACCCCACACAGCTTTGGAACTTCTTGTCTCTGAAAAAAGTTAACCTAAGTTCAAGGTCAGTTCAGCCTCCTCTGAACATCCCTGCAATCCAAAGGACTGAAAATGTTAATACCTACACTTACAAACTGACAAAGAGCTGAACTTAAAATAATGACTAGACAAAACAGGCCACCAAACAGGAGCAGGGAAAAGCACAAGCAGTGGAAAACTTAATTTCGCTCTGTTCTTGTTTGCAGATGTATCTACCTCCCCTGAAGAACAGTTTTCAAAATATTACAAGCTATGTAATCTCTTTTCTTTCTTATTCTTGTTTCCAATTTAGATGATTGTCTCCTGAATTGTCTCCACCTCTTCCTTTTAATCTTGAGTCACAGTATGAACATTTGGCAAAAACTACTAAAGGAGAATCAGTTCATTGGGAGGAAAAGAAAGATTAATTTAGAACAGTTAATGAAATTAGTTTCTTCCAACTTTTTCTTCCACCTATAGATTACAAAGTTCTCAAATGCATAATTGGATTTATTTTTTCACAGACTTTGGGCGAAAAAAAATCTAGTGAAAACTTCATTTTGGAATAACTGACTTTAAGTATCTGAGAAGAAAAATAAAAGCATACCCCCTCCAGATTAGTTATTTAACCACAGAAATGCCATGGTATTATTCATCTTCCTGATCTTCAACACTTTCTTTCTTAAAAACACTCTAGCACAGTAACTGTCGTCCTCTAAGTAGAGGAAGGAAGATTTTAAGCATGAAGATTTTAAGCATATTAAACTGATAACAGACTGATAAATCTTTATAGTCAGATTTTTTTTTCTTTTTTTTCTCCAACAAAAGAAGGCTCAGGAAAAATGTCCAGGATTTAAGTCAATCTGGAAAAAATATTGAACAGCACTGTCTCCTGTTGATAAAATATCACTTTCTGAAGGTTATCCTGTAGTCACTAGAAGATTTCACAAGCAATATATAAGAATATTTGGGCTCCAGGCCTTTGTTCTCAGTCTGAACCCTGTGCCACTATTCTTTTACAGACTATGTTCTAGAATGTTTAGAATGTTTTTTATCTTATTTAGGCATATCAGTAAGCACTTGTACCATGGAGAGTCAAAGGACTCCTTGAGTATATAATGAATTTTATTTCTGTAAAAGGTGTCTGGATGGACTGCTACTGTTTCTCAATGGAGACCTAGGCAAACAATCAGATGTTCCCCTAAATATGTTTGTAGGATTTTAGGTTTTAGCTATTTTGCACCTTGCTGAACCAACCGTACAGAAAGTCAGTGTCTTTCTCCTTGGAGTAATGCTAAGACATTTATTATTTTCCCTTCATTCTCAACAGCCACAAGGCATTTCTCCATGCTCTCTCCATGCCCTTCAAAGGGTCCCCTGTAAATCCTGCTTTGTGTTGAAGGAATCTTGTCTGCAGAGTTCTGCACCTACCACAGGACTGACCTGAGCCACACCTGAATTCAGGAAAATCACTCCTTTGTGTCACCAAGTGTTCCTCAGATCCATCCCACTTCAGAGAACCTTCAGCTACATCATGAAAGCAGAAGTATTTTATCTTCAATAAATATGGAAAATTTTTGTAGAAATTAATCTTGTAATCTTCTAAACTTGCATGAGATGTGCCCACCTTCTCCTTGAAATCTGTATCTTCCATTTGACTCAGAATGTGCAAGAAATATTTCTTGGTGTTTTATCTGAGTGCTCTTTAACCTCTTATTTTTAAATAATATTACAGATTTTTCTCTTTATCAGATTTCTGTCTCTGTGCAGTGCAAAGACCCCTTGAATGCTTTTTGTGATCACTTGGGGGAGATCAGATTTTATCTTTCTAATCTTACACTGAACTTTTTATTTTCTATTTCCTATATGCCTCCTACATCTTTCTTTAGACAAACACAAAAAATTTTGGCAACCCGAAGGCTACAGAGGTTACAATTCCATCTCTTCCCAAGGCTCCTCTGCGTTCTGGGTTTTAGGATTCCCTCTCATGGGATAGAATGTGACAGTTAGCTGTCGTCAGAATCACAGATGCTTTGTTTCTATGACAGTCTAGTAAACAGGAAACACCATTCGCAAAGGGAAAATAAAGGCAAATTACCATTTAGCACTTCATAGCTCTTCCATTCAGTAAATACCGCTAGACTTGAAAACCATAAGCTTAATTCTATCTGATAAATTTTTAGAATTCCTTTGTAGCCTAAGAGCTTAACCATCAATGGTAACACTTTCTTTGCAGCTTGGACATCTTTGGAAATATTTCTAGTTTTTGGAAGAATATAAGAACTATCTCTCCTTTTCTGCCTGTGAATAAACTCAGACAAAGCAAGATGAAAAATTATTCTTTTCCCTTAAATTCAGGCAGAATATATAACATTTTAAATTTGAAATAATTTTCAAAGATACCTCTTAGTCTCACACCATTTCAGATATATTGAACTGTTAGAGGCTTGTGATCTGTCTTGAAACTTGATATTAATGTCATCAGGTATGAGCAATCTGACAGTGGAGGAAATATAGATTTCTTCTCCTTCCTAAGTCCCTTCCTCTTAAACATGTATTAAGTACATTGGAGAGGCTCAGAAAATATTATTGTGAAGACTTATTCACCTGTCGGAACACTGAGCTCCTCATGGCTTAAATGCTGCTACAAAAGCTAGAGTGCTGGCACAGGCAAAATACTTTAAAACTTTCCTTTCCATATTGTCCATGTCAGTGCTTAAAAAAGAGTTATTCCAGGGCAGGACAATGGAGGTAACCAGTGAGAGTGCTTTCATCCCAGCCTGGTGCTGAGTGCTCTGTAGTTGAGCTTTCTTATGACAGAGCTACATGTGCTGTTGGAGGATTGCAGCTTCTGGTGATTCTGTCTGTCAGGCTCAAGTAGTTAACTTGTCATCTCTAATGGCCCCAGTGTGGGGATTCCTGAAATAATTACACCAAAATAGTTATCTGAAGTCTGAATCACTGCAGATGATGCTTGACTGGGTGGGGTGCTAAACAGACTCTTCTCTCCAGCAGCCCATTTATCTGAGTCAGTGATGAGTCAGGAAAACAGTGATCTCATTAGTCTTAAAAACACTATTCTGGGATATGGTTTAGTCACAGACATTATATTTTTTTCCTTTTTTTTTTCCCCCAGAATGGTTAATATAAACAACAAACTCATCATGGCAATAAATGTGATTTAAATCAGCTCCATAATTTCTTAAGAAAAGCCTTGGGATGACCTCCAAGTTTTACAGAAAGTATTCATGTCCTTAAAGTATCACTAGCATGCTAGGAAGCCTCACAGCTGATACTGTCAGATTTGATAAAGCAAAAAGAAGCCTTGGAGGGATTAATTTCTCCTTCCTGATACTTACCCATATCCTAAAGTACTCCAGTATTTGTACATCCCTTTGGAGTGATCCAGATTTACCTTGTTCTCTCCCACACTTCCTTTGGATCCCACTTTGCATTACCAAACACAGGAAAACAAGAAATAAAACAAAAATATGTGAGGGAAGGAATCAGATAAGAACTTGACGGTGATTTCCCATGCTTCTGATGAATACTCTGTGGCATCAGCAGGTACTGTGAAACTTGAACTTGTGCAGTATTTTAAAGATATTCTGTGTTCTTCACAATCAGGAACGGCACTCTGAGTAGACGTGGAGTACAATATAATGTACAAAATGGATGGTCTGGGTCATGATAGGTTCTGTAACACAGATGTACATCATTGTCATTCCCAACCTGCCTTCTCTACCTTTTTAAATGTTTGGTTCGGTGCAGTTCACTTTTGAAAGGTCTCAATCTAATTTACGAGAAATTCCTACAATTACTTAACCTTCTGCAATAGCAAGAATTCCCACTATGTAATTTCTCTGAGGAGAGTTGGGAAGGATATCAGCCATTCCTGCTCCAAAAATCAAAGGGGCTGTTTCCGTAAAGCCATTGGCTCCAGATTCAAATTTAGAGAGAAGAAAACCACCACTTTAAAGATTTGGGAATATTTTGCTGTCAGCTACTTCTGATATATACGACAAGCTCAAAATAAGTGACAAAGGCATAAGATTTGAAAGCTGTAGTGGGTAATATCTGGAAAAGACTACTGATGGCCAGTTTAGTTAGCTCTCCTTATAACACACCCAGGGCAGCTGGAGACATAGTTATTACAAAACATTATCTCCTTTGAATCAATAGCTACCTAGTCCTGACACTTAATTTGGAGGCAGCAGAATAAAGCAAGGTGTCAAGTTCTCAAATTTAAGTTTCAAACCAGTTGTTGTTTCTGGCTTTAATTTTCTGGTGTTCATCCTTGCAGATTTGAAAATTGTCTTCCGTGCTTGTATCTCTATCTTTTCCTTTCCTTTTCTTGCAAGGTTCTTCTGCATTTCAGAGCTGCATTACTTCAATTACTTACCAGCCATGTAAGTGCAGTCTTTCATGGTGTCAGGACTGAATACAGACTCTAGTTCTACTTGTGCCTGAAGTCCTAAACCCTACAGATTTTAAAGGCAGACATTTTTCTTCAAAACCTGCTGGCTCCGACACAATTTGGATCCAGAAACATACACTGGCTCAAAGGCTGGATAGTGGACTGAGAAGCAGAGTTAATAAAAGGCAGATATATCAGACATTCAATATGATATGGATATAATGAACTGCAATCATAGTCTCTGTCCTTCATTGTATTTCTACCCCATGCAAGGGGCCTTTCAAGCCATGGTCTGACCTCAGTATCTCTCCAGGAAGCAGTTTTGGTGTGTTTCAAAGTGTTTTATTCATGTGCAACATTCAGTTGGCAGCAAGGAGACTGTCTCTGTAGTGTCTTGTTCTGCCATTTGTCTGTGATGCAAGAGCTTGAAGGCAGCACTTTTCCACTAGGGAATGTTATTGGGCAGAGCAGTAGCTGGGAGTGAGACCTAGGAGCGAGTCCAGGGACCTGTGCCTGGGGAAAATGTTTAGTCACTTAGTGGCATTTTTCCACTGCAGTCAAAGGAAACCAATGGTGTTAGGGTTCTGTCAGCTCACAAAAGGAAAGCAAATGCCTTTGAAAAAATCTCCAATGAAGAATGAAACACTGAATACACTATCATGGGACTAGGCCAAAACAATCATTTTGCCATAAGGTTTTATCCATTCTGCAACACCTAACCAGGCTACCAAATTATGTGATTACAAATGACTGTAGTAATTCTTGCCAGATCATTTCCCATGGTAGGAGTTTAAGCACAAGCAATCATTCAGACTTGAAAGCTCTTCATCACCCACCAGCCTTATCTTACATTTCTGTAGCTGCATGGTGAACATAAACTGATTTGTTTCACCCACCTTGTTTTTAGGCAGCTCAGAGCTTGCTCCCCCATGCTTTAATCTTTTTGCACATCTTATTCTGTGTTGGTTTTGAAACTGGGGGCTGCAGTTCCTATGATAGTTTCTCTGCTTGGCCTTAAATGAACTCTTTGACAGAGTAGTGCTTTGCTGTGTGATCTGACAGTGTTTTCTGAATTCCCCCCTTCAATAGAAAAGGGATTTAAATATAAATATTAATTTACAGCATCACATTATGTATTTCAAGAGCTTATAAAATATATAGAGTTTTGCCCATTCCAAGAATGGTCCAACCTACAAATGTAAGAAGGATGATAGATATTTTTTATCCTGCTAGAAAGATGCCAATTTAAATTATGTTTGCCTTATTCAGAATGTAATGTTCTTCATGCTGTACAGGGGAGTGTGCAAATCCACTATATATTGAGGAGTTCATATTCTTTATTTGCTGCATGAAGACCACCATTGAGACTGTTCTGAAATTCTATAAATTAAATTAAAAATGCACTCAAGAATTTCATGGGCTTTGAATCAAAACATTTTTATTTTCTTTTTGTGGTGGCAATGGAGAGTATTTTCTTAAAGCAAAACAGTGTTTTGGCTGCTGCAGTTCTGTACTTTCCCTTGACCATTTCCACATCTCCATTATCTGTGGAGGAACAGAGTAGCACTCATGAGAGTTTTTGTCTGCTTGCACCTGTGTTCAAAGAGACTGTGAGAGATACAAAGCTGGGTAAATGTCTGCCTCGCTTAATCTTTGCTGCACCAGAAACAAATGTTGTTCAGCAATCAAGTCTAAATCTTGATTATAAGGAATGGATAGACAGAGCTTCAGACTGACTTTTCCTGTTTATCTAAACACCCACCAAACTCAGGCTGGGAATCTCCATGCCATTAGAGATTCCTGCCCTTCCAGGTACTCCAAACTTTTCTTTACATGAGATGTCTCATCCTTAAGAATCTTGAAGCTAATTGGCATTTTACTTTATTTCCACCTAAAGATCTAATTTAATCTACCCCACAGAGATATGACACTGGTGTGCAAGATAGAGCTGGTAGTCCTCAGGGCTACAATAACTCACTGCCTTATTCTATAAGTAAGACCAAAGGCAAGGCAATGTAATTTATCTTTGCTTTTGACAAGCACTTGTATTTTGTAACTGGAAGAAGTTAAGGAAAACACCATTTGATTTGCATGATGAGCGACAGTGTTAGTGGGGATAGCAAATTCACTTCAATAGAAGCACTCTGAGCTGAACAATGCATTCATTAAAAGAGCAGTTTCCTGATTAGACAGTAGAGCAAATAGCTTTTTCCTATTTTGCCATCAGACCCATTTTACATAAGCAATAGCAGAGAACAGGGCATATGTTTATCTGGCTGTCACTTTTACTGTGGGTGTACAATGACAGTAGGGCTTTTCAATGCCGTGGTGGAGCAGAAGGAGGTGATGACACAAGGTCTGTGCACCACAAATGTGCAGAAAACAAATCTGATTTTACTCGCAGAAATAGCGATTCAAGTCAGCTGGGTTTTTTTCACTATTTCAAATTACTTGGGAGGGTAATTTTAATGGGAAGAACATTACTAAAATTGAAGTGACTATGAGCTCCTGAGAAAAGGAGCATTTCACTGGGCTATTGTCCTTGCAGCCATGACCTCAGCATTAGGTGATTTGCTTGTGGGGATTAATCTGCAAAGAGACCTATGTGCCTTGCTGATCACTTACCCAAGACTATGAGAACCCTCACTTTAGCTTATTTAAAGAACCCTCACTTTTTACTTATTTAAAATTATGGATGTTCCCAGAGCACATGAATCTCTCTTCAGTTTGATGGGATGAAAACAGTCTGTCCATCTTTTAATGTATTTTATTATGAGTGAGCAGATATAGACATAATTCACCATATCACTCAGATAATATCTGCATTTATTTAAGGTACTTAGAGGTGACTCATATAATAACCACATTTATAACACAAATCAAATAAAATAATAAACTAATAGGTTCAAATGACTAAGTCTTTAAATTATTGCAATAGATATAGCACACATCACCAGCTGAGCAAGGGAGAGGATTGTCCTGCTCTGCTCTGCTTTGCTCTGCTCTGCTCTGGGGTGACCTCACCTTGAGTGCTGGGGGAGTTTTGGGTGCCACAGTGTAAAAACGATGTAAAGCTGTTAGAGAGAGTCCAGAGGACGGCATGAGGATGCATGAGGAGTTGGGGAGGTCACTTGGTGTGCTCAGCCTGAAGGAGAGGAGACTGAGGGGAGACCTCACTGCAATTACAGCTACCTGGTGAGGGGAAGAGCAGGGACAGACACTGATCTCTTCACTCTCCTGATCTGTGACATGACTCAGAAACAGCATGAAGCCAAGTTGGGGGTGGTTTAGGTTTTGTGTCAAGGAAAGGTTCTTCATCCAGAGGGTGGTCAGACACTGGAACAGGCTCCCCAAGGAGGTGGTCACAGCACCAAGCTTGACAGAGCCCAATAAATGTTTGGACAATGCTCTCAGGCACAAGGGTGGGGCTTTCTTGGGGTGTCCTGACTCAGTGATCCTGATGGGTCCCTTCCTTTCCACTACAGTTCAAACGAGTGTCTCAGAGAAAGATAATGTATAAAAGAGGTGGAAAAAGAACGCAAACATACTACTTAGAATGTAATGATCAGGAAGGAAAAGAGTCAGAAAATGAATCAATTAGCTTTCCTTGCACAGAAGCCTCAGAACGGGGTGTTTATTTGGAAAGATAATGAAAGACTGAACAAGGCAACAAAGCATGGAATGTGAAGAAGAAAATAAAGGGATTAGAGACAGACAGGCTTTTGTATAAAACCACCAAAGAAGGGAAGAAAATAGAAAAAAAACATAGAAATTGATGCAGCAAATAGAAAGGAAAAGAATCCAAGGGAATATAGGCACTAGAATAAAGACCCTACAAAAGATAATTTTTCTAAATTAAAACAAAATAAACCAAAAAAAGTTTAAAAGGTTAAAGTGCGATTGGGACAGCAAAATTGTATCATTGCCTCACCAAAAGAAGAAAAGAAGATACAACACATAAATCAAGAGAAAGCATTAGGGAGTGATTAAAGACCATGAAAAAATGGTAAAGATTTTTCCACACTTTACTGTATCTCCCATTTCCTCATGCATGGCCATTATTTCTGTTGTTCCCAGTGTTGATCCAGTGTCATCACCACTGCCAGGGGTTTTCAGCAGCCCTTATAGCACAGAGGTATTTTCAGTTGTGTGGCAGTGGGATGACATTGTGCAATTATTTAAAAAGAAGAGGCATCACATGGGTAATTATAGATCTCATCAATCTGATAGGAATCAATGGAATAAATAATGGAATGTCTAGTAAGAGATCCTGATTGATAAAGAAATTAAATAGTTTACAGAAGAAAATATTCAAACTAACACAATATTTTTGGACAACGCTATGAAGTTAGAAAGCAAAATCAAAATTGGTGATGTACACACCCTGGTGGAAGGAAAATTTTTACCTTGGTATCTGATGACTTCCTGATTAATAATTGAAATATCTTTAAATCAACAGACTAGACTGTAGATTAAACAAAAACCACTTAAATATTACTTCTAAAATATTCTTAGAAACGGGAAATCTTGCTGAGCTGCTGTCTCTATTGTGATCCCATAGGGCGTGGCTCATAGCTGAACACATTTAAATTTTTTTCTCATAGTTAAGTAAATTAATCTTCTGTCATAACCTTGAAAGAATTTCTTAGAATGTCTAATTATAAAACCATATATGTCATAAAAGCAGGATACAAAACGTAATTGCAGAAGAATAAGATCTTATTATAAGAAACACTGATAAAGAGTTGAGGTTTATGGAGTTGGAGTTCCCAGTTTAATAAGAATGGTCAAAATGGTTGCCATCATTTTTAAATATGCAACAGAGAAAGTGCTGAATTCTGTCTTGCAATCAGCACTGAAGTGCCTGGTATTGGAGTACCACATCTTATAACCTGTACTTTAAAATGGAAATTTTGAGCAGCTGGAGAAGGCTCAGAAAAGACTGAGAAAAATACTGAGTTAGATGCATGTCTTTGAGAGTTTAATCTATTTTGATCACAAAAAACACCAACAATGGGTAAGTTGTTTACAATCTATATACTTGGGGAAGAGATCAAAATCAGTAGCAATTTGGGATTTCTATTACCTTTCTTTTTTGTTATGCTTCATCCAAAAGCAAGGAATATCTTTTTCCTCTACAGTGTAACAAGGAAGATTCAGGCAAGAGCAAAAGTGGGATTTTTAGCAACAGAAGCATTCAGTCACTGTAGCAATGTATCCAGGCAGATAATACTTTCTGCATCACTGAAAATGTATATAGGAGTGTTGGATTTTCTCTCAAAGAGATATTCTAGCTCAAGGACAGCTAGTGGATGTGAAGTGGAAATTAATAAAGAGCAATCCAGCAGCCTGTGTTAGGAGGAGGTCAGATTTGCAGATTGTGATTTGCTTTCCTGGCCCTGACATCTATTAAACCCATATAAGCATATACTCTGGAAAACTTCACATTGCCACTAAGGCCTTTCTGCTAAAAACCCTCAGATGACGTGGCTTTGTGAGTGTATAATACATGTGTCATGCTATAGACTAAGAAAATGCAGCAAAAATATTTTATAGAGAAGTAAATAATAAAAAAGAAGGAGCAGTGTCCTTGTCCAAAACAAAGTTTTAAGGCAAAGCTATTTCTCAGATCTGGGTGAGCAAAAAGTGCTGACATTCTGGACCAGTCTGGGAGATGCAGCATGGATCTCATGCCCAGACAGGCTCCAGTGGTCCATGTTGCTGCCAGAATTTCTTAAAGAGTACATCTCGCTTTGCTAGAGCCACATACACTCAAAACCCAGGGTAAGACCAACACACATATAAAATTTGAAACGGCAAATACTTCTTAATAAAAGGTTCAGCATCAACAGTTATGCTGCAGGAAGAGTAGGAAAAGCATTTCTATGGAGTAAGTAATGATTACCTGCATCACTGGCTCTGGAGCTTTGCTTTGAGACCTGGGGAGGCTTCAGAACTTGTGGTCACTGTGCAAGCAGGACAAGAGGGAAGTTTGCATGTGCCTGTCACTGACAGGTAGTGCTGCTCTGCAGGGCAGGAAGGACAAAGGATCCTCTCTGTTTGGATACCCGAGCTCTCCCTGTGGTTTCTCACAACAGGCTCTCCTACCCTGCCTGCCTCCTCTCTCCAGGGAAGGAGGCAACAGCAGCTCTTTGCCAGGCACAGTGTAGGCACAGACTGACCAAGTTTAAGAAGTTTGAAGGTTATTCTGGAATCACTCTCTTTCCAAGGAAGAGGCTTCAGCTGTTAAAGGGTTTCGTATGCTCATGGCTTCTTCAATTCTCCCCCTTCACACTGAAGATGTGAAGCCAACCTGCTTCACACCCAGCAGACTGGCAAGGCAGTCAGAGAGCAAGCAGATATTGTGCTATGCATCCTGCAGAGGCACTGTCTTCTGCTTGTGTTTAGTGCCTTTTACTGAAGGTACCAAAAAAATCCACCACTCATTTCTGTCTTTTACATTAAGACTTTATTCTGCTTTCTGTTAGGATGCTGTAGCAGGATATCTTTTAAAAGTCTGTAGGATAAGGAGATAATGCAATGCAAACTTCTCCCAGAGAATTGAAAGCCATTTGTATCATTATTTAGGCACTGCCAGTAGGGGTTGTTCACCTACAAAATCATTAAATTCAAAGAAGCTTTAACACTGTATTCAAGTTCCTGTAGTCAGCAGAAGTTATATCCATATGTACTCCATCTTTTAATCTCATAAGTGACAGCTGCTGCTAAGATTTTGTGACATGTGATACTAGGAGCAGGGAAAATTGTCTAACTGAGGAAGATATATGCACTGATGTGCTTTATCACCCAGAAGTCCAGAGGCAATCTAGCAAAACCAACTCTTGTTCAGAAGCTAAATTCAACTGTGGAGTTGTGGAAGAGCAACTCTCTCTCTGGGTCATTAAGGGACACTCAACTAATGTCACAAAATTAATTCAATAAATGCTAGGGCTTAATTAAGAGTTCCTACTCTCAGCAGTCATTCCTTATTTATGTCCATTCACTGGTGTGTTCACAGGCAGATGGCTAGAAAGATATTTAGGCATGAAAAGGCAAGAAAGAGATGGAATTCAGAAAAAAGCCACCTTTCTCCTGGTTGGTGCATCAGGTAAGCTGCACCTCACTTCATTGTGCAGTTCCCTTGATAGTATTGGCAGCAGGCAGAATATTTTCTTTTCCCCCTGAATTAAATAAATTTTGAAAATAAATTAAAAGGAAAACTTTAGGTTCACCACCATGAATCAGACCAGGAAGCCAGATCCACAGCAGTCCTACTGAGTACCCCGTTCTCTCAGATATAAAATCAGTCTTTCTCCAAACCAAGGAATGTTAAATTATTTATTAAAACATAATTTCTTCCCCAAAAGTGACCGAGAGGGGGACTATGTGTCTTGTTTTGTCAGTCACTTGGAGGGGGGAGAATTACAGGACTTGAAATCAAATCACTAAAATTTGAGTACAGTTAAAACAGTAGACTGCTGATAGTTCTATCTCAAGTCTCTCATGCTTTGATTTGTTACTATAAACATTATATTCAAACAGAGCAATCCTTTCCTGAGGACATTTTCATCGAAATTGTCACATTCTTACACAGTATTTTAATTGAAACATATCAGAATTTTCTGGCAAAAAGCAATCTGTCAGGAAATGCTGCCCCATTTTTACTGAGAGTATTTACTTTTTAGGTTTGGTATTAAAGACTTTTCTGTCAAGAGGAACCTGACAGCAAATAAACTTCTAATGGAAATCAGGGGAACCAACAATATTGCTAGCATTAAAGAAACCTATAAAGTCTATTTTCTAAAAGGACCTTTTGTTTACACTATACTGCACTAAAACTATTTTCTACACGAGGAAAGTCTATTAAGTGAACAAATAATTGCAAAGTAACTTTAAAACTTTTCCAGATTTGTCTGGAAAATTTCTAATGACTGCTGTTGCTTGTAAGTGTACTCATTTATATATCTCTCTTAAGACTCTGCTAGTTCAGCCCCTTACACTTGAGGAGCCTGCAGTCACAGACCTCTCATGTTTATGTCCTTCAGAAATCTTCCTAGGGAGCTGCTATGAAGCCACTGGCTTTTCAGATCTGAATTTGGTCCTGACAGGATAAATAGCTAGGCTGCTCATTCCAGCCTGGTATTTCTGTCCTATGTAGAAGTCACATTTCAGAAATTACTGCAGAACAGATATGCCAATTTTTATACAACCTTTGAAAATACATTACGGTCTTCACAGTATTGGTCATTCTGTGCAAATCATCAGTAAATATGCTGTTTAAGGTATCTTTGCTCTCCACCATACAGTGGCATTATTTCAAATGAACATTAGAAAAGGGAAAATTTTTGCTCATCATCCACCCCCCTCCATGGAGATGCTTGTGCAGCCCTGAGGCTTACAGCAGATATTGTACAATGGGCATGCCTTACACAGATCAGCCCATCACTACCTGCAGTTTGGTTCAGGGGCTCTCAGAGGTAATTCTTCTTATCTTCTTCTGGGAATTCAGCCCAGATGCTGTAGAAAGCTCTGAGTTTATCATATAGCCTAACAATAATTTATTCAAACACTGCCACATCACCCATGCACAATAAGATGTGGGAGAGCTTCTCTTTGCCACCAGTGTAGCAGTGACTCCTCTCACAATGCTCAGTGTTCGTGGGTGCTCACTGGAAATGTCATTTTCTGTGTTAAAGCACAAAAGATGACAGGCTGGAATAACCCATGCTTTTCCAACAACCTTTCCACTCTTATGTCCCACTTTTCCAGGTAGAGGGGCCTTATACTTATAAGCAACCCCAAAAGTAAAGATTTTTTGTTGCAGAATACTGCAGGGACCGCTAAGCCTAAATGCTGCCACTAGGGTTAAACACACTGTTTTGTTTTGAAGTTCTGCTGCCAAGTGAATTGCTCAATGGAAAAAGAAGTCTTCTTATGTAACCCCATTTCTTCCACTATTGTACTGTGTAAGTTTCAGCAAGCAACTAATACTGTGTTTTCACTCTGCTGTCTATTAAATAGAGCTGACAGTGCTTGCCTGTTTTAAAGGCATGTGTGAGGTTAATTAGCTGATGTTTGTGCAGCATTTTGACAAAATAAAAATACTTTTTACAGTCTAAGTGTGTGTTGAGACTTCTGCATAGAAACCATTTTCACTGGAAAATACAATTTTGTTCAAAGAAACATTATCCCTGAAAATATGTTTTCTTTATACTAGAGGGTGTACCAAAACAGAAAGATGTTCCTTCCCTATACAAGTAAAAAAAGGGGAAGAAATGCAGTGGTGTAGACTTCAGGTTTCCTCTCTGTAGATCCTGCCTGTGTGCTCCCTGACTCTGGGTTCCAACCCTGTGTCATGCCTATAACCACCCTCATCTCAAGCATTTACATAGAAAAGCATCAGAGCAGTCCAGGATGGCAAATGTGCCAGAGCAAAGCCTCAATTACTTGTGTAAATGGGATGCAAGATAAAAGTTTGCCTTCCCCAACTCTGTATGTGTCTCAAGATTCTTAAATAATGGGCTGGAGAAATGGTTTTATATTTATTCCATAACTGTAATTTGAAAGTCTGAGAAGTCCAAGAGAGCAAAACAGCGTATTTTCAAATATGTGCAATTCCCACAGGAATTCCCACAATTTTTTTTTTAATTTTATGATAAGCTATAGCTTATCATTTGCTTGTCTTAGTGTGGAAATGGAACAGAAATTAAAGCAAGTTATAAATGGATTTTCCAGTGATACAAAATCTGCTAAAATTTTGCCTTTGGCAGCCTTGAGTGGCTAATAATAGAAATGAGTGTCTTCTCTCATTCAGTTTTCAAATCCTAGAGGCAAACGTTGGATTCCCTTATGCTCCTCCTACCTCACACTTTCTATTTTTATCTGCTTCAGTGAGACTGGATGGAAATTATAATTTTTAGTGCAATAAGGCAGCACTGCAAATTCTTTTGACCAATGAATACTTTACTTTGACTTCCAGTTAATATTTTTTCGTTTTATTCTGACTTCATAGAGCTCTAATAAAGATAAAAGCCAGTTGAGGGGTTAAATTTTTATTTCACATTTCAATTTTTAGAGAAAGTTCTCATTGAAGTATAAGGAAGAATAAGAGGAATGAAAATGAATAACTTTAATAATATATCTATGCTTCCCAAACAGATCTATCTCAACTTTTCTGGCATATAAAATTCCAAATGAAAGAAGATTCTGTTTTCAGCAAGAGTTTTTGCTTCCAGGTTTTCTTCTCTACAGCAAATACATTTTCAAGTGGATAAAGACAAAAAATCAATCATACAAATCTTTATTGCAACCTTTATGATTTAAAGAAGCTTTTCTCTCTCACCAGCCTCAAAATTCTGCTGTTTCCTGAGTCAAACAAACAGAATCTTTTCTGGTTTTTCTCACAGGCTGTGGCTGCTGAACTCCTTATAAGATCTGTCAGTCTCTACCCAGCTTGTCGACAGCTTTTGTAGTAACAATATCCCAAAAAGAGCATCATATTCTTGCTGAAGTCTCTGCAGCATTGTCAGGAGTTCATTACATTTTATTCGTGCATCTCAGAATCTTGATTCTTTTCTCTAGCACAGCATCATTTTGTTGACTCCAGTTGAGCCTTCCTTATAAGTCCTGTATTATTTTTTTATGTCTAAACAGATTTTCTCCATTTCCACTCATGCATTATTACTTCTTGAATATTTATGCTAATTTTAAACTAATATCTCCAGCTAATGCTGAACCTCAGTTCCATCCTCCAGGGTGTTAGCAACCTCTTCCAACTTGTCATTCACTTCCAGTTTTGGAATCCTGATATCTGTTTGGTCATGCAGCTTCATAAAAATATGGAATTCATTTTCAAACATGACTTTTCAACTCACAGGTAACAAGCCTTCCCAGCTGGTTGCAAAGCACTTATGATAGCTCTAATACTAAGAACTCTTTTCAAATTTTCTGTGTCCATCTGATAAGCCATGCTGTATTTTCTAGAATATTGCCATAAAGACAGAATTTTGAGGTTTTTGATTTTTTAAAACATGACTTCTACATTTTTTAATGTAAGTATCATTCTACTATGTTTCATTATCTAATATATCTATTCAAGATTTTCTTGGAGCTTCATTTCCAGGAACATTTTATAATTCAACTTTATCCTAAAAGTAACATCTTTTGCAGCTTCTGTTATCACTAATACTCCTATACTCAGAGATCAAGCAGTAAAAAGTTACAGTTTGGAAAAGATCTGAAGATAAATCCTGTTATTGGTCAGTGTCTCAGAGGCTATGCTTCCACTGGGTTTTAGAAATTTATTTAAGACCTCTAAAAATGGTTGCTCATAAATAATTTTGCAGTGGACAGAGATAAGCTATATTAGAGCACTATTTTCAAGCATCCATTAGACTAAGGGTTTATTCTACACTGCTCCTCACCTTTTCAGTCATCTGCATTTTTGCAAATTCCATGTGCCATTCTAATCCAGCAAACTTTCAGATTGCACCCACTGAAACAAGTAATTTTCAAGGGAATATTGATAACGCTTTATTAGCTCCAGAAGAAAAAAAATCCTCTGTTTTAAATTGGCTGAGTATTCCCATCCTATTTGCTTTAAATTTTGAAAAATATATCTAAATCCCTCCTAGATGGGGCCAAAACTCCCCTGCATCAGTAGGTAATTTTATTGTACCATCTGTTTAGCTGTGAAAGCAAAATACTGAGTAATTTCTGATAATTGCTTTGCATAAAAGGAGCAAAGARCACTCCCTTTTTCAGTTCTAATTGCAGTGCAGATCACCTGGTTTACTGCCTCTAGCTGAATCTCCTAATTGCCAAAATGTTTTAATTATTATGTACTTTTGAAGTGAACATAATATTATGACAGCCGTTTCCAACTCAAGGAACAGCAGCTGAACTGTATAACCATTCACTGCATGGAGAAAATACTTTTAATGGTTTTGAGTCTCATCATTCAGCTCCATCTTTCGTATCATGACTATCTCAGGATATAGATTTTTTTCCTCTCTGCTAGCTGCTGTTCTTCAGTTCCAGGAGCCAATTGCTGGTAGGATTTGCAGACAGGTATGGTCACCTTCATACACTTGACTTGCTCATTATTGCTGCCTGCTTGGGCTAAGGGAGTGCAGGGGTGTGAAGAAAGCTGGGATTTAACATGCTGAGAGGAAAAGAGATGCTGCTCTTACCCAGTGTGGATCTTGGTTATCTTGGAGAGCTGTGTTAAAACTCACAGGCAAATAAGGGAAAGGTGTCTCTGTAATGGGAGAGCTCATGGCTGTAATTCTGAGCACTGCTTTAAATTTTGACTCTGTTCAGAGCAACAGCTATGGGCACATCAGGTGTTTTATAGCTTAAAAAAAGTTACAAAGGAGTGACCTCTGTCCCCTTGTGCCAAAATCTACTATGTGATGCAAGTGTTTTAAAACTCCACTCCTGCAACTGATGGCTGTATCAATCCCTATGTGTTTTCTTCCATGTGCTAGTAAGTGTAGCTGATATCTCTCAGGAAAATGCTGTTGTAGAGCTGTTCATGGTGTACATGGGGATAAGGTAACAATCTTTTGATTCTTCCTTTATATATAAACTAAAGAATTTGTTTCATTGGCAAAACAGTGTTTCTAGAAGAAATCTGGTCACTGAGTTGGGTGGTGAGGAATGTCCAGCTTGATACAGCAAAGGGACTGAACCATGCATGGGGTACGCTTAACCTTACACATGTAAATAGAACTACTAAAACCAATCTTGACACTGACCTATCTACCATGTAGATATTTGGGGGTTTGTTTCATTTTTCAGAAATTATTTAGAAAGGATTAGTGGAAACTGCCTGGTCACTGGATTTATGAGTCAAGTCTGCATTTGCAGTACCTTTTCAAGCCTCCATCCAGACTGCCTGATGCGAAATTGTTCCTTTTCTTTCTCTATAACCTGAGAACAGTGAGTGCAGTGCACAGAATAATACTCTAACTACCACCACCATTGTCTGAAACATATTTTATGCTTTTACTTGAACTACAAGCCCAGAGTGAAGGCAGCTAATCTGGAAAATTATTCCCCAAGAGATTTTTACCAGACAGTGTTTTACAAAGATGCCACTGAAAGGTCAGATATCACGTAGTACTCTAAATCTGTTGTATCTTTTTTACTTTTACTAAATACTTGCTCTGATCTAAGGGCTGAAAAATCATAATGGTTTGGCTGTCAGTAAAGTAAAAAACATGTTAAACATCATCTTTGTATTTCTTTTTTGGTGTGACTGCATTGCCTCCATGCAGATGAAAGAGAAAGGGGCATATTGACTCTCTGGTTTCTTTCCTTAGCATCTGAAACAGGAAAATACCCCGGTCATTTCCACAGCAAAGGGAAGATGGCTTTCCCAAACTCCTGTGCACCATAGAGCTTTTCTTGTTACCTGTGTCATTTACATTGCAAAAACAAAATCATGCCTAGAGCTCAGTCTTTCCAGGAAACTGGAGTAAACAATGAAGAGAAGTAACAAATTTTTAAAACAAACAAACAAACAAACAAAACAAAACAAAACAAAACAAAACAAAACAAAACAAAACAAAACAAAACAAAACAAATAAAATAAAAGCTTTACTTTTAGAGAGTAAATTGAATTGCTTCATATTTGCCCCAGGCTAAGACTGTGGAAAATCAGGGCCTTTGCTTTGGGTGACACATGGC
>PYHW01009542.1:1767742-1781949 GCA_013186435.1 Turdus rufiventris | reverse complement strand
AAAAAAAAAAAAAAAAAAAAAAAAAAAAAAAAAAGAAAAAAGAACCCCAAGGCTGTTTTAGAAAGAAAATGGAGATAAATCTATGAGAAGGGGTAATAGCAGCACTTGTTTTACCTTGGCTCTTAGCATAAAGCTTATGCTTTCATTGATGACCAAACAACCTAATCATTACAGGGTCCTTGTGTGTCTTTTGTGTACAAAACCCAACTTGAATGAGGCAGAGAAACAGTGACCTCTGGTAACACCCTTTATGTGAAGCTATAGGAAAATACTGGTAAATCCAGTATTTGCCAGTGCTAGAGACTCTCTGTATGTCAGCAGCCAACCCAGTGTGGTGAGGTTGCAGAGCTAAACAACAGTGCAAAAGGGCAGAAAGTTTTGCAGCAATATATGAATAAAAAGTTAAGGATTTTTAGCTGATTAATTACCTCAGACAAATTGCTCCCTATCGTGCTTCTTCTGGGACAAAGCTCTGGAAACTGAGAAACTGCAATTTCTCACAGATCCCCTGAACTTTGTATTTAAGAAGCTTACTCTATACCTTGTTCAAAGTGGAATGTGACACAATATCGTGATTCTCTGAGAGAGAGTGCAGGGATGATACTGTACAAATGCATTTCCAGCTCTCCTGGTCAAATCAGACTCCCTTCCTTTCCTGTTACTGGGGTGATAAATTTCATGTAGTAAAATCAAATAGAACTGAATATATATGATTAAAAGTATAAGTAGGGCTGTGATAAAGTTGATACAGAAATTGCTAGATGAAAGATGAATCAGAAATTTGTGTTGAATATTGAAGAAGAGCTTGGGACCATTAGCTCCCATTAGCTTCCAAGTGGTTATGAGCTGTCAATACCAACAATTTGAGAAAAAAAGATTTTAATCTACAATTCCTTTTGAACTGAAAATGTACAAAGAGCAAGCACTCTTATTAGTGCTAACGGAGACGAAACCAGAGTAGTGCTAGGTCAGTACACTGTGTGATTTATGGTGCTCCCACTTTTGCTCTTGGCTGAAACCATCCCAGATTAGAAGAAAGTGCCTGCTCCTGGTGCTGGCAGTGCAGTGCAGTGCTGGGGGTGGTAGGAGTAGCTGCTGCACTGTGGGAAGGCAAGTTGTTCAGAGGACATTTAAATTAAGGATCTGTTTGGTTGCCTGCATGGAAATTAAAGATCCCAAGACAAGTTTTTAAAAGAGTGGAAGATAAACCAAACAATGATTTGCCTTCAGAGACATTGGCCTATTCAAGCATCAAACTCATTACTTTTCAAAGCTTGTGGGAATATTTGCACAATGTATGAAGTGCACTAATCCATTTTTTTCCTTTTTTTTATTACATGGAACTGTGTAGGTTATACAGTCTCTCAACTCTGTCACAATTCTTAGTTTAATTCTGAGCAGACTGAAATCCAATTCAAAGTGAAATTTAAATATCTCTGGAGCAGAGAGGAGTTTTCAGGCCGAACCAGGAGTTTTGCAGACATCCTGGTGTCATTTGTCTTTCTGTGTTTGTGATTTGAGAGCAGTGCTGTCCTCCACAATCACAGAAGCACTCTGCAGCCTGAACTGTCCCCTACACTCCCTCACAGCTGAAGTGGTGGCAGGTATTCAAGAGTCACTTACAGAATGTTTCAACTGCAGGTGCTGAGTAGAGGCCAGGTGGCTTAATTTTCTATTGATTTTATTTCAGGGCACCAGTCCAAAAGATGTTAAAATCTCACAACTGAAATAAAATTATCTTGACCCTCCTTTATGAGAAAATAAGTTTTTTATTTTGGTGTTTGTGACAGTACACTTGCATTCTGTGGTGTAGGTATCAAGGCATAAAGACAAGTGGGAGTGATCTAAGGGCTGAGTTCAAGACAGGCTTGTTTGGGGGAGGAAATGGCAGAGGAGATTGTGAAGGATCCTGAACTCTGATCCTCTCAAAATCCATTCTTTTTATGGGTTACTTTTAAGTAAGAATCTGCTGTGTATTTGGAATGTCAAGGGTTTTATTGCCTATCTCTTAAATAATGGAGATAGCTTTTATACAACTTTGGGCCAATTTTTAATTTTACTATGCACTCCTTGAATTTTGACCTGCAGAGCAATATGCAGCCATTCTAAATTACAGAACATTAAAGCACTTAGTACTTTTTATAATAGAAAAGGCATAGAAGTTGAAAGAAAATATCCATAAAAGTTAATTAAATCAAGAAAGGCATTAATATGAGAATGCTTAATGAATAAAGTCATGAGTGTCAGGGAAGCAGAATACTCACCATGTGGAAATAAAACTCTTTAGAAGATATAAAATACATGAGATATGAGAAGAGTTCTCTACTTAGATTGGAAGATATCCACTGTCCTCTTCTGTAGGTCAGATCTTTTGGAACATAAATCAGAAAACTTCTTTGGCTGTAACTGAACTATATTATTTACTGCAACTGACAATCTGTTCCTAATACTTTTTGTAGTGAGTTAAGTATATCTTATGAAACAAAATGAAATTATAGGTTGCATCTAGGTATAGTTTTATGAGTTTGAAAGTTTCTTGTCTGAAAGATGCAACCAAAGGGTCCCTAGAATAACTGTTTCTTCTCAGGATTGTATAAATTTTTTCCATCGCATAAGAAATGTCATGGAAATGTTTAAAATATTGGATTAGCCCAGAACAAAAAATTGGCTATTTTAGCAGCAATACTAACCACTGGCTTCATTAGAATTAGATGAGATTTACACTGCTGGATGGAAATCTAGAATTACTGGCAGCATTCAATTAAATAAAGAGCAAAACAAAGCAATGGACTCTATCCAAAATCCAAAAATGTGTGGCATAGATACAAAAGCATTGTTAATAATGCAGCTCCATGTATATCCTTACTGGGGCTGGATAAAAGGGTATGGCAGAAGTGACCTGTAGATTTGTAAGCTAAGAAAAGAAATTTAAGGGGAATCTCTCCTTCAAATATCTTCTGGCCCAAAGTTCGACAAAGCTGGGTCCCACTACACTCTGTGAGAACACCTGCAGAGTGACTGCAGGGAGGCAGTTGCTCTTGTACTCATCAGAATTGCTCACACTGAAGCGTACTCATAGAAATAATAAGATTTTTTGATGTGTGTTTATTTCCCACTGGTACACTGTTGCATTATGATAGCTTTGCAGTCACAGTGTGCTTGTTCTGGTTGAAGAAGCACATTCATTATAAGCTCTTCTTTTCAGATGCTTATAAATTTCTGGAAAACACTAATTCTTTGGCCTGACATTTCCTTTGTTCCTGTCAAACAAAAGGTGCTGATTGTTTTCACTCTTTTTCCTTCTGTTTTTATTAAAACATATTTGTTGCTTTGGGGTTAACAAGCAAATAAAATCCATCCAGTTGTTTATCACATATTCAAATAATATTTATATCCATAGATAATTCAAAATATACAGTATTTTAACATATTCTGTCGTAAGTGGACATAATCAGGATAAACTGTCTTGTGGGAATCTGAAGGAAATTGAAACACAGCTTGTAGCGATCAGAAAACTCTCATGTTAAATGTTGTGTAAACTTGATCCAGGATTCAGCCAGTTTCAGTCTTTCTTTCAAGTCAAAAGTGTGACATTTCTGTTTTTACAGAGAAAAAATTTTGTTGACTTAAATGAATTGAGAATTTATCTTATAATCCCTACTAGATGATTTTCCTGAAAAACCAAAGCAAATTTTTGAGGCTGAGTATGGCTTTTAAAGTTTGACTCTGTTGGCTATTCATCTGTCTTCGCTCGCTACAGTGCTGAAATCGTGATTTCCAATATATGCTCTGTGAGTCTGCCACCACTGACACATCTGCAGCATCACTCTCTGAAGCACAACAGCAGTTAAGAGGTGTCATTTAGCCTGTCCTAATATCAGCCACTCTTGACCTGCACACAGCCCTCCTTCCTCTCAAGCCCTGCTAGGCTGTTTAGATGAAAGTGTGATTATCAGAGCTTTCATCCAATCAACATTCTCATGCTCCACAGCCCTGCAGTCTGCACTGTATGTGTGCTCCTGCCTCAGGCCTGAGCTGGGCATTCAGCAGATAAAGGGAAGAAGAAAAAAGTCCGGCAGATTTATTTGGTTTACCATATCAATTCAAAGCTAATTTTTCCATGCTGCTGCTATGAACTGAATAATGTTTATTAAAGCTGGTGGAATTAAGTTGGTTGAAGCAGAGTATACCAGATCGAACCAAACCTGCACTCAGTTTTAAAAGTTTCTGTGTTTTCACTGCAGAGAAGCCAGGATGTGTACAGTACAGGTTATCCCATCCATGAAATTTTAAACAGCAAATTTAAATGCCTTGTACATTGTATTTGCTCATGAAATCCCAGGGGGAAGATTTATATTCAAATATATAGTCATGCCTTTTAAAGGCATTAGACATTTGTCTTTTAACATGGGTTTCTGAATTTCATTTCTATATAAATGTGTTAATTCTCTTGTTTCATGAAATATGTTAAAGTATGAGTATTAAATTTTCTTCATTAATTCAGGGGCCCTCCTAGAGCTAATATGAATTGTCAGAGCTTTTCCGAATTGAAAGACACTATGATAATTTACAGATGCTATTCCATAAATGTGAGTAGTACCTTTCAAAACTGTATTCTCTGGCCCAGATTTACAGTCACATTGGGAACAATTACTGTGCATTGTATATGTAGATTCTCATTGTCACATCTTTTCTGGAACTGAATCTCAGCAGTCACTGCCAGAGTAAAATCCCCAGCATATAGCATGGGGGCAGGCACAGTCCCACAGCACAGGAACAAAATAAAGGGAAATTATGCAATTATTTAGAAAAGGTAGAGAGGGTTTCGTGTATAAGGAGACAATTTGCACAATTACAGTAAGCAGATGTTCTACTATTGCCTTTAGTGGAATATTGTCCTTGTTGTGGAAGATCTGAGGCCTTAATAACATGATCAATATAAAATACAAAAGGAGGCAAAGACAAATAAAAATAAAAAGAGAGACTGATGTGCTGTAGGAAAACATCATGCATGTAATAAACTCTGAAAGGAAGGAATAAAGGGATGCCACCTCTTATTCCTTCCTGCCTTCTGAAAGCGAAGGTGAATCCACAAACTTGGTCTGGCCACAGAAATGAAGAGACTGAATATTTCTTTCAAATAGTAACTTTGAGAAAGCTTCCCCCATTTGTGAAGTCCAGGAATCTTATTAAACATGTATGTATCTTTGCAATGTACATGGACTTTCACCCACAGGATTTTGTTTGACCAAGGGAGAGACTGGACATACAAAAAATATGCAATCAATGTATGGCAATCTTCTGGTGCAGATTAATAATAAAATACCCTCTGCCCCAGGGTGTGTGAATAGGAGGTATGACTTTTGAGCCTATTGTGCTCTTCAATTGACGAAGCCTCTCTTACATTATAGCCCTGTGACAGCATTCTGAATTTCATTGAGCCACCTGCTCTGTGTCATAAAGCTCCATCATGACACAGACTATTAAATAGTTGGGGGTTACTGGTCTTGAATCTCCTAGAATTAAAGTATTCCCACCAATATGGACCAATGTTTACTGAATGGAACTTTGTTGTTTCTGGATGGCAGCTGCATCCTCTTGGTCTGTCCTGAGTTATCTGGATCAAGGACACCTCAAGTGTCCCAAATAGACTTCAGTTATATTTCATTATTCCACTACAGAAAGAACCTAAAACCTCAAAGGAAGAAATCTTTTTGCCGCACGTATAACAAGTTTTTAAAATGTTTAATTGTTAGAGAGATATGGAAGTAGCTTCACTTCTTTGACCAAATCATGCCTCGAGCACAACTATCCAACTATCAAAGTTAGCTTGATTATAGCTTATAGATTATATATAATTATATATATTATATAAAACTCAAAACCTGAGTTTTGAGGATTTTTGTCCCTGTTTTAAATGCAATGGAAATTAGAGGCAACTGACCTATCACCATCTTGGTGCAACTTTAGGTGGCATATCAGATCTCTGATCCTTGTCTCAGTTTTAGCACAGATTTCCAGAGGAGAACCGGATATTGTCACTAAACTCACAACATCAGAGTTACTTGTAGGTAGTGCAGTGATTGCAGTTCATTGCCAACTTCTGATTAGGGTGAGTTATGCTTGTAAAGCTCTTTATAGATCAAATGAGCTGTGTGAGCTTCACAAAGGCTGAGGTAATGTTCCTTGACTGTGGATCCCCTCAGGAAGTAGAGTATAGTAAAAGCCTTTCCTATTGCCACAGCAGTAACTTTTGATGCTGAAGCAGACAGAAAGAAATGGACTTTCTCCTCTCTCCAGATCCCATTTGACCCTGGAGGTCTGGGATTAAAAATGCAACCTAAAATTGGAAAAAAGAATGTCTGGTAGACTCTGTAAATCTGTATTTGATAGATCATTGTCAAACAATGTCCACTTCTCCCTCCCCCTAAGGACAGTGCCAGATGTGTTTCTGTGCTTGAAAGGAAAATGCTGGGGGTTTTGCTATTAAGGAAAACAACTTATAACTTTTGCAACTACCCTATTTTTGAAGTGTTACTGAATAGATCATCCACATCTGTGATGATCATGGCAAGAGAATGAGGGCAGCACCAGGCAGTGATTTTCTGTAATGGAGGAGAGTTGGATGCTTACAGTTCCAAAATGATTATATTGTACATCCTTTCTATTTAAACCTCATTTTCATGACTGAATCATGAAGCATCTTCGTGCTAAAGAAATCTAATGTAAAAGACCACCCGAGCTTAGTTTTTGCCTAGCTAGCTTGCATTTTCTTTCTCTCTCTGCTTTGAACATCTGGAATTGGCTGTGGACAAGAGTGACATTTTCTAAAGTGCTCTTCAGAGGAGCAGTACTGGGAATATCATGCCTTGCTTCCCCTACTTTCCCTTTTTTCCCTGTCAGTGATTTTTTCCTCACCATGAGCTCCTTTTCCTCCCTTGCTTGCTCAAAATACCCCTTGAACAAAAAAAGCCTTCCTATTCCCCTTGCTACACAAGCAAATATCTTGCTTGGTTAATCATTTATCTACAGACTTCCTGTCACAACACCTTTTTGGTTATTTATCCCCTCATAGCACTTTTATGAGATTTTATGTATCTTTCCAAGCATGAAATAAGAACATGCATTTCCAGGAAATATATTTAACAGACCAGTGGGATAGACATTCTCACTGGGGTTAACAGCTCTATTTCATATTTGATTCACTGTTTGAATGGTAGAGGAGGCAGCTGGTTTTGCTTGCAACATTTTGATCTTTTTTTTTCTGTTATTTTTTAATAAGAGTAATAGAGGAATTTTTAAATTTACTGAAAATATTCTGATAATAGTAATTTTAACTTAAAATCCCAATCCCCTTGAATATATGATCTATATTTTGTGTTAATATAAAGTACTTGAAGTTAGTGAGAAGTACTAGAAGTTAGTGAGACTAAGCACTTTTTTAGAAGTACTTTTGTGATAACATGTCAAGTACTCCCCTCTTTACCATGTAAAAAGATACATTTGGGAATTTTATTTCAAAATGCATTCAAAACTTGTAAAGATTTTTAAAATAAACTCCATGTTAGAATTTTTCAAATAATTTCCTTAAAAATCCAATCAAATAAAAAACCCCAAATAAGACAGAACACATCACCAATATCTTTTCCAGTACAAGAAAAGCAATGATGGAGTTTTCAAATTAATATACTAATCAGAGTTTGGTCTGCTGCAATTTTCAAATTATCTTTCTGGAAAACAGGGATCTATTCTTCAAATAGCAAAACCAGTAGGAAAGAGGTTTTCTATCAGAGAAACATTTTGAAACTTAGTTTGACACAAATTATTACCTCCCATAAAGAGATGTACATTTATGCTCTGGGTGCCAAAGGAAATGACCAAGTTACTAAAAAACAACTGTCTTGACACATCCATATTTAGTGCATGTACTCAGTCATAAGTGTGATCTGTGTTTGTTTAACCTATGCTGCTTGTAACTTGTAAGAGGGTGACAGTCAAATGCTGTTTAAAAGCACAATAACTTGTGTCCCTCACAAGTAGAAAACTGTGGTTTGATTTTTTTNAGTAGGATTCAACTCGCTCCCTGCTTGAATTGTGGTGTTCTAGTCTGGGCAGTTAGATTTCCATGGCATAAAGAGATGAATGTAAGACTTTTCTGTCACATAACTGGGCCAAGGAAGCTGTTGTCCTTATGCTACTTAAACAAATATCCACTCAATCATCAAAGTCGATGATCCTGGAATGCATATATTTTCCAATATTTAAGCATCTATTTTTTTCAACATTTAGACATGTACTTTATTTTCAGCATTAGCTTAAACCCTACTGCTGTCAACAGGACAACAACATGTCACCAGATGCTTTCCTGAGTGAGGGTTTTATCTCAGCTAGCTTTGTCATCATAAATGTTTTTTTTTCTAACATGGGAAAAATCTCTTTTTGGAGGTTTTCTCAGTCCTTACTTGTCCTGCCTTTTGTTATCTGGGAGAAAAGAACGACCCCCACTTCACTTCCTTTCAGCTGGTTGTAGGGAGTGACAAGGTGTCCCCTGAGTGCTCTTTTCTCTGGGCTAAAACACTCCCAGCTCCCTCAGCCACTCGTCACAGGCTGTTTGTTTCCAGGCCCTTCACCAGCTCTGTTGCCCTTCTCTAGACATGCTCCCGTACCTCAATCTCTTGTAGTTAGGGCCCCAAAACTTAACACCGAGGTGTGGCCTCACCAACATTGAGAACAGAGGAATTACCACTTCCCTAGTCCTGCTGGGAACCTGGGAATATATTCCACCCGAGACTCAGTTATATGGTTTTTTTTGGCTTTCAATGAGCTTTAGTGATGCTTAACAGACCATTAAATCATGTAGGCAGAAATCCACACAGCTTTGCCATTTCAAACCTCTTGGTTAGGAGCTCATGGTAGTTATACTGCTTTAAAAATGCATGGATTTAAGTGTACAGCTTCTTTATTTTCTCATTCACAAGTCTTTCTTTGGCCACTGCCAGGCACTTGGGTGGGACCTCTGCAGCAGCACACCAACTTTTCTTGGGACACTACACAATCCAGAAGGAAAAAGATGCAGCTCTGCTCCATCTCATATTCACACATCACAAGTGTGCCGTCCCTAATGACTCCAATCTCTCCCAGGGCTAGCTGATGGGCAGAATGCATGCTGAACCAGGGCTGCCTGGGCTGTGCTAGCAAGGCTGGCGTTAATTATTTGCAAGTGTTAATAGATTCCCTGTGCTCCTGGCTCCCCTTGGCATGTCCAAATATAGATAAACTGATTCCAGCCTTAAACCACAAGACAGAGATTGCTGTGAGCTTTGCATAAAAAGCACCCAATTGTTATTTCTTTTACTTATCTTCTCTTTATTCCTTAATTCTGGTCAGTCTCCCCTTCATTTAAGTGTTCTTAACACATTGCTCCTTTTGATTCACTTCTGAGGCCTTCTGGTTTTAATTTTTAGTTAATTTAATACAACAGTTTGAATTTGATTATCTGAGAGACTACCTGTGCATGTCTCCATGGTAAAGAGCAGAAAAGATCAAGTTTAAAATGGGTTTGAATGTAGCACTACTGAGTTTCTTTGGATAAACTTGGACTCCGTCCTAAAATTTTAACACACTGCTAGTGCAACATGTAACTGATTTTTTTTAAATCCTATTTTTTACATGCATGCATAAATATGTATACTCATTTATAAATGTATATTCACAGCCTTGTAGTCTTCTCACAGTGATAAAATAAATTTTTTGGTATTCCTAGCTGGGATCAAAACCATGAATTCCAGGCAGCTTCAAGCAGATTAGTGAGATTTCAGGTCAGGCTTTACAGACCAGATTTATATATTTGGGATATTTATTTAATTATACTAAAAGCACTACCTTTCATTGAACCTATAGGGAGTCACAAAAGTTTCAAATCTACTGTAGTTCAAGACTTTACAACAGAGTAGGAAGTGCAATTTTTGTTCTAAACACATCATACTTTATCCTCAACAGATGATTCTGTCCTGGTATATCTAACTCCTGCAGAGATTTCAGTCGGAGCGTGCTCCAGAACCAAAAAAGAGTGATGTAGATGGGGCATTTCTGAAGGACAGAAAAATTGAGTGAGAGGTATAATTTGCATATTTCTGCAAGAGGGAAGGGACAAAGGTCAGAAATGCAGGCACTTATGTGAAGTCTGACTTGAAAAGCTTTAGCACCCAGAGAGTGTTAAGACCTTACCTGCATTACATTGACTTCAACTAGAATTAAGTCTTGCAGTAATTACTTTTCGAAGTTCACCACCAAGTAGTATCTCTGAGGCAACTTAGTCCTGCCTGGTGATGTGCTTTGGATCCAGAACAGAGCCTCCTGTTTTGGATCTTTCCCAGTGGACATTATTGACTCTGTAGCACTTAGGTTGTAGCTCAGTGAAAAAACAAAATGTCAATGATAAAATGATTCTGTTAAATAACAACCCAAGAAAGGTTATTTCAGAATGAGAGGTCAGTTGACACATCAAAGAGCTACAAAGCACAAACAAAACTTGTCTAAACATAGAGCAACCCCACAGGATTAAAATAACTCTGTCTAACTTTGGTTCTCTCCTATATAATACAAAGGACTGTCTAAATGACAAATGGTTAACAAAGCTACTGCAGTCTCTATCCTCCACCAGAGATAATGAATCACAACAGGGAATTAGAAGTAAGACCTATAAAACCATGCCATTCACTTTCCTAATAAAAGAGGATATTTTTGTTTGTCTGTGTCTTTTGATTTGGTTTGGTTTTAAGGTTTGATGATACCCAACAAAGCACTGAGTTCATGTACAATTCAGTGGTTGACTTATTTTTCCTGTTTATATGTGTATATATTTTTGGCTGCAGTTTTTACCCCCTGGAACTATTTCTATTCGCTCTTATGAACGTAAATGGCAAATACTGTGCATGACAAGACCTACTAAAATTGAGTGCCCACAGTCAGTGTAATTCCTCTAATAACTTTTCTCCCAAAAGGTATGAGGCAATCACACAGCATATGCACAATGGTAGATTTGTAGTCATTATCTCCCAAATGTGTTTGTTACCAACTAGATTTTGGGCAAGCAACCCAATATGCTTGAGTGTATTCTGGCTCAATAACTACCCATGAATGTCATAAAAATATTGTTCTATTTCATCTGAGAGAGGTTTCATTTCAATTTTTCTTTTTTTGTTTTGTTTCATTTTCCATAATACCTTCAAGCCACCATTTTCACTTCCTAGCTTATTTGGGAGCTTGCAAGATTTGGAAGCAGAATGCAGAGTATAGGCAAGATCAATGTTATTTTTCTAGCATAGCAGGGCTGCATTTCTGTAACATGGCATCGCTGTGTTTGAGCCTCCAGTAAATGAATATCACACTGTAGCTTAGTAAACCATTTTACATTATACACTGCTGCAAAGTCTGCCAGGGAATTAATTCCACAAGCAATCCTCTGATGCCTTAAAAAAAGCAGGTATGATCATATAAACACATATACAAAGGCTTACTGAAACTAGATAGGATTAATTCTATACAGGCAGTGAGATTAATTCCAAAGATAGCAGCTTTTTTTGATAGAGAGGAGGGAGCCACTTTGAGGTTTTTTTTGCAACAACTACATGAAAGCTGAAGGTATTACCTTAAGTTTAAGCTCATGAGGACAGGTTCAGAATCAGCGAATCACATCAATTTTATCTGAGACCTAGGTAATAAGATATGTTTAAGGAAATTCGGATTAATTTTGTTTTAACATGAAAGCATTTCATAGCTACAAATAAGAATTTGGTGTGGCTGTGTGACTTTCTTTCACAGCAATTAGTGGGACTTGAAGAAGGAAATCTGTAGTAAGAATTTTTAGTTGTAAGAACTATCAGCCATTTTTCTTTTCAAATTACCTGGGGTTTTTATAACATTGCCTGGTATTACAGGACTCCTTTGGGTTTAGTATTTAGAGACAGATCTCCCACCATAATGAGATGTGAATTTTTTTTCAGGGGATCCTTAATTATTTCTTTTTAATAATTACAACTGTCCAGAAATTATAATTTCATGTACAGAGCTCTGATATATATATATCTACCTATGCATGCATGACAAGGCAGATGGATGTCAACAATGTGCATGCAAGCACATGTACATATTCACTCACTCACTAACACAGGTACTCACTAGAGACAGTGTGTGCAAGTGCTTTATGACTAACACTTAAGAACACTTAAAGAATAGGCTAATTTCTTGAAAATACTTAATTTCTTTTGTTCTTTCAAAAAGACAGTGAGAATAATGATTTCAATTGTGAGACATGTTATTATTATTGTTGTTGTTGTTGTTGTTGTTTCCTGGTAAGATAGAATAGAGAATTCCAGTTTTGCAGCAAAAGTGAAAGAAAAAATATTAGGTCACTCTTTCCTAACTGACAGCTTGCCTGTCTAAGCAAGACTATAGAATAACAACAACCTGCAGAAAGACAGACTCTATTCCTAGTAAATTATTCTTATGCTGTTTTAATTTATAGTAAACCATAGAATTGAAATTCCACAGAATTCATTCCTCTGCAGCTGAAAATGTAAACTTTTTTACAAAACAAGAAAGCAGATAAATTTGGGATAGAAAAGCAGTGCTGAATTTGAAGTACTAGACTGTAAAAAAACTAACTTTTAATAACCTGTAATCTTGTTTTGAGTTATTTTTCTTATTTTTTGTAGCAACTTTCTTCAACTGTACTTTAAAAACTTTTAATACAAGGTTTGTAGGGGACTGTTCTCTGTATGCCAGGCAATGTGCAAAAACATAATGAGAAAGAATACGTTCACCAAGATGCTTTCAGTCCTGCCTGGAATTTCTGAAAAGAGCTGGCTTCTACATCCCACAGCTATTCAGCAGCTCCTGTCATGGTTTTATGTAAACCCCTCAGGAAATTTCACCCCAGATTTTTACCCAAGAAGGATAAGGAAGGGAAGTACAACTGGTTGGGAGTTGAGCTAAAGGTACCTGTTTGGAAGATGCTCTTTAACAACAAAAAGACATTTAACTGCATAGCAGCGTGATATCCTTATAGCTTAGGGAGATTTAAGGTGCTGTATGCAGAAGCAGTTCACTCTCCTCATTCTCAGATAACCCACCACAGCTTCAGGTATTTCTGCTCTTCTCTGGAGTAGCGGAGTGGGTTTGAAGCAAACTGGTTTGAATGGACCAAATCCCAGAAACTCTGCTTTCAGTCCACAAAATGCAGCCCACCCCCACAGGCACAGAGGGTCCTAAACATTTCTTTTGCCACCACACAGGATCCTTTTCGCCCCCTTTTCTACTGCAAGCAATTGTGCCAGAGGCATTTCCTAAGCAGAATATGGGACCATGATGGTTGAATCTCATGTGAATTCTTTAAATTTACATGGAAAATTAAACAAGTCAAATTTCTACTTTCCAGGATAAAATATGAAGGAATATAAAGGGAGTAAAGCAAGACAATGTATCTTACCTAATATATTTTAGTGGTTATATTTCCTTAAATGACATATATTAATGTAATATGTAAAATGAGAGAAAAAAAGAGAGTTTATTAAACAGTTTCTCCTTTATGTATTTTTAATACTAGACAGAACATTTTTGTAGCAGTTATGATATCATTAAGTGAGAATAGAATTTCCTGAAATTAAATAAATGCTCCTGCCATTTTATAGACAATTTTGTGCTATTCTATTTTGTTCTTTTTTGTCTTAACTACTGTCAATTAAAATGAATAGAAGTGGGTTTGTGTAGCAATAGGACAATTAAAATATATATATATATGTATATATCAGAGGCTATTTCATCCTCTGGATCCCAAATGCTTTATATTCAGGAGTTACTTTATCACTGAAATGGACTGACCCAGTTGCAGAACAGTGGGGAACCAGAGACAAGGGAAAGGATTACTGAGTAGTTGTGATGTGCCTGTCAGAAAGGTCTAATCCAAACCCCCTTGGACTTTATCCTGCATTTCAAACATCTATAAAAACACATGCATGTATAGTACTTCTCACTACATCCAGGGAATCAGGAAAGTCTGTCTCTCTTTAATCTAAAGTGGTCTTTCTGAATAGGTTCTTGGCTGTGTAACTTTGTAGCTAAATTCTCTGTCTTTTACTGCAGAGCAGGAGAGTTCACAGCCCAAGGGGTTTTAGTTTATTAGGAATTCCTCACATTTACTATTCGTG
>PYHW01009542.1:1748962-1767692 GCA_013186435.1 Turdus rufiventris | reverse complement strand
ATAGTCGTGAAATTACTGTAATATTGGCATCCAAGGGTATTCCTCACATTTAACAAATATATTTAATTTTTCTTTCATTTAAGCACATACTCATTATAGTTAGAGGTTCATGAAATTTGAAGAAAAAATAAAAAAATAAATTTATGCTTTGTGGCAGGAACATCTGTATGAGCAACAATTACAGAGGTCAAAATACGAAGTTGAGAAGGCACACACAAACAGGCAGCTAACAGATACGTTGTATGGCCAAGAAGGAAACAGGAACTTCCTCAATTTGAGGGTAAAAAGCCAACAGTTTTCCTGTAAAACCCTACACATATCTCACTTGTCAGAGAGCTAATACAAACCCCCCAGTGACATTGATGGAAAACTTTAAGTGGCATTCAAAGGCCTTTAAACGAGGCCTTAAATCTCTTCAGTGTGGGCCACTAAAAATGTCCCATCAATCAGTTTGTGACTGTGAGCTTGTTTATCCCTTCCTATTGTGTTCCTGTGTGAACTACCACCTTTAATGCTACTAAGGAAACTAATTATGCAATCATTCTTCCCCCAGCAGCAGGACTGGAAGCTCAGGGAATAGGTCTGTGGCCAGAGAAAATGAACAGAGGTTGCTTGGGGTTGATGCCTCCTGCAAAGAGCAAGGTGGTGTGGGCTTTTTCCTCACTCTTTGATGCAATCCATTTGTCTCAAGAGAGAGGGGCAAAGGAGAAAAGGGTTTCACAGTTCAGTTTGCTTGAGTCTAGTCTTGAGCAAATGAGTCTAAACCAGGCCAAGATTAAAAGGAAAGCAAATGTGCTCCTGGTCTGGAGTTAGCCCAGGCTCAAATCCCAGGCTGGCTGCAGTGGTCAAGGCAGTATTTCATTGCTTTTGCCGTGTTTAACCATAACTGCCATTCTCCTCAAGGAGTGAGAAAAGGTGTCTTTATTCTTTATCACCATCTGAAGATATTAGGTCACTCTGTGCTGTGGAGCAGGTGTCGTGCATACTTAAGAACCCATCAGGACCCATAAAATAATTAGATCTGTTCTCGCTTATGCTGGGCCTTATCTTCAATTTCCAAATCTGCAGAGGCACAAGAAGTAACTATGCACAGAAGTAATGCAAGCAGCTTTATCTGACACAGCTTAGAGGTAGAGAGATGCAGAGTGTCATTTTTCATCCAGTACTGCTACGTACGCCATAGCCACTTAGCAAGCTATTGCTCTTTTGAAAATATATTGATTCCATCTCTCCTGCAAAGACACAGCAGAAAGATCATAAAGCCCAAAGGTTCTGTGGGTTTTCAAATCTCCTGCAGGTGTAATCCATAGAGGAAATCTCCAGAAGAGAGAGCCGTACACCTCAGAGCATTGTATCCCCAAAATGGGGAGCTGAAGGTGTTCTTGGATTTAGGTATGGCAGAGGCAATAGATAAAATATGGGTTTTACAAGTGTCATATAATTTTCATTCACTTTAATTCTGCTACAATACAAGAGCTCCTCCAAATCTGTCTTTTGAAAGGCACATTCACTGGTTCTAGCAAGCTGAGAAGCACAGTGAAGGAGATTCATTTTTACAGGGAAATACACAGTATCATGGTGCACACCTTGACGTTTGGGGACCCCACTTCCAGCAGTGAAAGGCAGCTCACTTCACTGCTCTGTGTCTCGCCCTTCCCACTCCCCACACATGGACAAGAGAAGCAAACTTACTCCTTTTTCATGCCACTTTGAGATCTCCTGGTAATAATTGCTTTAAAATAACTGGATTTTCCAGGATCTCAGTAGTCACCCTGCCGTGACACAATTCTCTGTTATTCTCTTGTGCCAGTGATGTCTCTTGTAACCTATGTCTGTTAGGTGTTTTGTCTTCTATAAAAGCAATTATCTTTAAGGAAAAGCTATATAGACATGGGCTGCCTTGAGGGCAGAGAGTGAGTTAGGGAACTCATGGTTTGTCAAACAACAGTCACTTTGTTGTATAACCTTAGTCTTTGAAATCTATTTAAGGAAAAAAACCCTTATGTTTTACCTAAAATGTACGCTTTTCACAGTCCAGTCATCTTCAGGTGATATGCACAAAAGTGAAAGACATAGGAAAACAAACCTGTGGTAGCATTATGACTCTTTTTGCTCCTTCCTATGATGTTTGAGTACATGGACCAGTTTCAAAATAAATTTAGCAAGAGAGTAAAGAACTTGTAGATATTCAGTTTCTGTTGATTTTGTGAATGAAAGAAAAAAAATATTGGTGACTTAGCTCAAATTAAACATTAATGAATCTATATCATGATATGGATATACCAGTCTTAAAATTATGAAATGACA
Source organism: Turdus rufiventris (assembly GCA_013186435.1). NCBI lineage: Eukaryota > Metazoa > Chordata > Aves > Passeriformes > Turdidae > Turdus > Turdus rufiventris. The sequence continues at coordinate 1,765,385 of PYHW01009542.1, read as the reverse complement.
GTACAAACATGAGACAAACAACATTACTTTATTATCATCCCCAGATCACAACATCCTTTATTTCAGCCTGGAAACAGCATCTCAGTTGACTGTCAGCTGACAGATCTCATAAACATGATGGAGGTGACCTTGGGTGAGTCATTTAACTTTCTTTTCATTTAAAAAACTGATACAATGATAATAATAATAAAATAATAATCTAATATGTACTTCACAGGGATGGATAGCTTAATTAATGTTTATGAAGTACTTCTAGGTGAGATCTCATGATGAAAGCACTGTACAAGTGCAGAATATTATTATTTTTTATTATAGCTTATGGCTATGTAATTGATTAAATAGTCCACACCTAATCCCACACAGTCTCAGTTCTGCACTATGAACCCTGATTATCTTCATTCACAGACAGCTGATACTTGAGTTGTCCTGATGACATTAACTGCATCAGTGGTCTCTTTTTGCTACTATTTCTATATTCCAGTTGTTGCCCTACTCCTCCATTACCTTTTTTGGCTTTAAATTAAAATTATTTTCTCCAGTAACTAATGAATGCCAGCAAAAGCTGGTTTTGGTATTAAATCGTGGGTTTAGGTGGCAGCTATCCTTCTTTAATGATTTAAATTACTTGGACCCATAAAAATCATTCAAGCTTTCCTGAAATCTATGATTTCGGAATTGTGTTGGGGTGATGCTAACACAAATCAGTGAGAGTCCAGGCACCTTCATTTACCATGGTGTCTGCATGGGAAAGGGTAACCCCAGTTTAGCTGGGGAAGAGAGGATAGAAGCAGTGGACAAGGCAAATAAGTCCCTGCAAATTTCCTGAAACCTAAGAAATGTTGGAGAGTGAGTTAAGGGGCCCAACCCTTAACAGCAGATCACAATGGAGTCTTAGTCACATCCTTTAGGTGATTTCTTCCCATTTATTTGCTGAAGTTCAGAGGACTGACAGTGGTAACTAATACCTTAGGACTGGTGGATGATTGTTCTTGGTGTGCCTCTTTGCCATATGGGCAAAGAAATTTTTTTAATTGTTATCACATGACTGAGATTTAAATTTGCCGAACTACTTATAGATTTATCACAGGTTAACACTTCCCAGAAATTTTGTGAAGGATATTACAGATGAACCAGAATTAATGGATTTCACCTGTATGGGGAAGATGGCAGGAATAGTAGAACAAGTAATGCCAAAAGCCTGACAGACCTTCATGATCTTAATGAAAGTTTCTGTTTGGAAGAAAACTTTGGAATGCTGAAGTGTACCAAGCTCTGGACTTAAACCAGTCAAGCAAAGCCCAGTTTGAGCCTTGCTCTCTGCACCAGCCTGCTTGGAAATAGTGTGTAAATCTCTAATACGGAGCTCATAGTTCAGCCATACAAACACTTGTGTGGGAAGAGTTCAGAAGGGCTTTTTCAAGGGAAAGAAGGATATGGAGAAAGATAGAAAATGACAGACTAATCAGGGTTGTGAGGAAAGCAAACTTGAATACAGAGAGTAGTAGAATCAAGCTCTTCTTGACCTTTTATCCAGGTTGCTTTGACACTGAAAACCTTTCAAAGAGATTTATCTTAAGACAGTAGGAAAACAAAAATCTGTGGAGAAACGCTCAAGTAGCAAACTGAGTTCCTGACCTGTGTCCGATGTCTTTGCTCTCTTATGGATTCCAGTTGCTCTGTGTGAGCCTAGTGCCATACAAGGATTCACAGAAATTATAGAGCAGTGCATTTTAACAGGAGACACTGATCTTGGCTGAGTAATTCCTTCCAGCAGAAAGGAAGAGCAGAGGCCACTATTGCAATGCCAATTCCCTTCTATGCCAGCACACCTGAAAGAGAAGTCAGATTTTCCGGTAAAATAAGACTTCTTGTTCATCCTGAGTGCAACAATGAAGTCTCATGATGGCTATCAGTGCTCTTGTGTTGGCCTTGTGTCAATGGGTAGGACTGTGCTGGGGATGGGACTAGGCAAGCCCAGGCTCCACAGAGCAACAAATTACAGAGAGTGTGGCAAGAGCCGCTGGGTAACTTGTTTATCTAGAGATTCTCAAAGAGAGTCCAAGAGTTGACAAACCCCTAGAGTGACTGAGGATAAGTTTCTTCAAAGGTCACAAAATTTTATAAATAATCTTTCCCCTATCACTTCTCTGTGTGAGGAAAAAATTATCTTCTTGTTGAAAGTACAGAAAGAAATGAAGTTTTGAAGTCTTAGAAACAACAATTTTGTAGATTTTTACAATCAAGTGTAGGTAATCAAAGTGTTTGGGTTTGGTTGCTTTATTTTTTTTTTTCTTCAAAAGCCTTCATGTCTCTTTAATTTGTCTCAGATTTTTCCTGGGCTCTTGTCACACCAATTTGCAATTTTCCCAGTGTCCTGTGTTCTCAGTATTCCAAGGGCTCCTGGGAACTTTATTTGTGTTGCCCAAATGTTGACTGGAAGGGAGTGAGGAAGGAAAAGATGGGTCTTTGTAATCTCCAATGGTAAGCAGTCCTGACACCCTGAGAAACACACAAACCTGACTGAAGAAAAGGAGTCAAGACTGAAGAAAACAAGAAGGATATAGCACTAACAGTGTAAAAGGGGACAGGGGCTTACTAGGGGAGCTTAATGAGCTTGTTTCCATGGCAGCCAGTTTGCAAATCTATAACTATCTGCAACTATCTTTGTTAAGAAGAACTTAATAATAAAGATCTGTCCTGAAATCAGGGGAGGTACCTGGCTTGCAAAGCAATTCTAACTGCAAAGATCCATTTACTGTATCCTCTTGCCCTTTTTACTGTACTGATTTCCTTCCAATCTCATAGATACTCAATTATTTCAAAGTAAAGGAGATGCACAAAAGGCTACATAGAGATGTGTGCTACATATCTGCTAGACAGAAAACAGAGAGCTTGAAGAATGCATGATAAATCTTTCTTCATTCTCTATGCCCTCATAGATAACAGGATTTAAACAAAGTGGCATTCAATGTCCCTTTTTCTAGTAATTATGGAAATCAAATAGAATCTTAACTTTGCAATCATGTTTATAAGTACCCTTCCCTCTCTTTTTGTTTTCTTGTCTTGCTCTTCCTCAGCAGAGTTGGTAAATGCTTGCATTCTCGAAATCCACTACTGTTTTTCAAAGGTCTATTCCACTCCATTACCCTCAAGTCAGTATCATAGAGAAATGTCATATAAATTATGGGCTTTCAGTATCCAAGTACAAAACTGAAAGTCAAAAGTTACAACAATTCAGGAAAGAAGAGATATTTGGACTACATACCTCTTTTTCTGTGTCAGCTATCCCTGCCTTGGCTTTCTGCAGAAGTGGATGTGCTCCCTTGCAGAAGGATGTGGGCAGACCCATGGTCGTATGCTAGAGTAGCTGGGGCCTTGCAAGCTTGGCAGCTGCAGGGAACTGTCGAGGTTAATGTCCAAAAGCAAATTTCTGTTTTGCCCATGCAGAGAGAGAGTCTGATGTCATAGCTCAGATCTAGAAAAATTCCCCCAGAAAAGCACAGAAAGACTTCCAGTGGCACAGGTAAATCCCTTTCTGTCCTTGCACAGAGATTCATTTGGTACCTTCTGCCAGCATTATCAGTCAGTTGCAGCCAGAGAAAAAAAATAGCTTTTTGCATGCTGTATTGGATGGAGAGAAAATCCTCTGTCAGGTTTCCTTGTTCCACTCTCAGCATGAATCTTTGCTTTCTGCTTTATTTATACAGGGAACTCCCCTTGGCATCTCAAAGGGCTCTCTCTCCAAAGAGAGCACTCCTCTAGCAGTTGTGGAAGAAGCAACTGGGCCTTAGATGAGTATTAATCAGTAATTCTAATTATGTAACAAACATGGAAGTTGTTATGCTTCTGCAGGACACTGTGCCAAGCTTTTAGCCCTCCAACAATTCAGCTGTGGAGTTCTTCACTCTGCAGTCTGTGGGATGAGTTTTGTGCCTTAGGAAGATAACCAGTCTGTCCTGATCCAGATTTTGTCTATTTTATTTTTTATTTGTATCTGTATTAAAATATGTCAATAGTTCCTGTTGTTCTGCAGAGAAGTGTTTCAGTCTTGACTAGTGATCATCACAGTATTCTTGTGAGCTCAAAGACAAAGTTGTACAATTTTTTCCAGAAGAGAGCCTAGTTGTGGTGATGTCGTGTCAGGAGGGAAGACTGCCCACATTAAGTGAGATAACATATTAATGGACCTTTTGATGGAACTCTTGATGGCCTTTCTTCCATCCTGCATCCCTTTTCTCTTGATTTCTGCTATGGCCAAATCACTTGAGGTCCTAGGACTGTGACCTTAATTCACAGCCACCCAGAAATACCCACGTATCTTGACTCAAAAGTCCTGCAGAGGTCAGCAGGTTTTCCAGGGAAATGTGACATGCAGGAGGAAGCTGTCAGTAGGACAGACAGTCTGCAATATCTGGGACTTGCACAACGGCATGTGGAGCCAGGACCAATGCAGGTGCTGCCCTGTGGCAGTGAGCACCTGCTTGCTAAAGTCACAGAGAAAATTGGTTGCAAGAAGAGATTGGAGTTTGTTTCTCCCAAGCCTCTGAGTTATTGCCAGCTGCAAGAGGATAAGCACTGAAAGTACCCATGAATCTCAGTGCTCACTCACTTCCAGATGGATCCCCTCCATGTCCCAGCACGTTAAGAAACGCAGCAAGCTCTCCTCAGGTATGGGAAAACAGGTCTGCAGACCTCTGCAGGGACATCCCTGCAGCCGTTGCAGCCTGTTTCCTGAAGGTCGCCTTCATGGGAGAAGAGACGTGTCAGAGTTTGGCAATTTAGGCTCTTTGGCAGTTTTCTCCAGGTCTCCCAGACAGAGCACAGTGTTTTGCACATGATGCCATGTGGTGTCCCTGCAGTGAGGACAGTGTTGAACTCAGTGCCATGTTGACTCGCTGGTTACAGACTCATTGACAAGTTTAGGTATGATTGGAGGGACATGAACATTATGTGGTCTATTGAAATGTCTAGTGTAGGTCTTGATACATGTTTTCTAGAGACAAGCAGACTGATACCCAGATGAAGAGAAAACCATCAGTGACAAGCAGAATTAACAGTGGCTGGAGAAAGAAAGCCAATCACAAATTTCCATCATCTGAAATGCAATTACAGGACATATGTTTACAAAAAAATTGTTGGAGCAACCTGCTGAATCTGAGAATTGACAATTTTCTGTCTTCATTTCATTTTTTCTTAATATAGAGAGGCTTATTTTTTTAGGCAGAAAGGTCTCCCTGTTTATAATTCTGGTTGCTTTTGCTCCCCTTTCCAGAAAAATGAAACAATTGAAAAAAATGAATAACCTGATGATGTTTTGATTCAATATTTGCAGTGAACAGTCTGGGCTGATAGTACTTTTTGCAGAACAAAGAGGCAGACATAACACCAGACACCCAGAATGGCTGAAGCCCAAGGTATTTTTGACTTGGATACAGGAATAAGCTTTTAATTGGTGTTGAAAAATAAACTGGGCAAAGAAATAGAATAAATAATAAATATGTCTTGTGGCAGCACAGCAAGAGGCTTCTTGTTTGCTCGCTTCTAAAGAGGACCAGTACATTGTGTTCTTCCCACACAAGTTCCAAACAACTTTGTTTGGACTGAAAAATTTAAATCCATGTTTCTAAAACAAATCTGTCTAAATATTTTTATATTAACAGCAGCACAAGAAAACCCAGCCTGCATGCACTCTCTACACAGCACTGATATGTTAGTGTTATTGTTGCTATTCGTTTCAGCTGCTATTATTGCCAGTGACAGCAGAAGAGAGTCCACTGCATCTCATCCTCTGCTGCAGGAGACCATCTCTGCTCCAGGCAGGCTATAGCATATAGATAGGATAGAAAATGTTGTCCTCATACTTCTGCAGACTTTTCAATAAAAATGTGACAGAACAATCTTACTGCAAATTCAAGAAACACCTCTCAGGATCATAGTCCTACTAAACACACAGTGGTATTTGTATGCAAGTCTAAACAGCAGGTTTAGAATTACTGCCGTTAGATACAAAAAATCCAAACCAAACCAAAGCAAAACAAAAAAACTCTATGTCTTGGTTTGAAAGACAGGTGTCTAATAAATGGAGGAGCCACTCTTTGAAATGGAGAATATAAACTCCCTTCCTCCAAATTATTATAATTTTGAAATTAAGGGGCTCTCAGGCAAAAAGATGGGAATAGGAATAATACTTATTTACTAGGAAAATTAAAATAGAAATACAGTATTGCAAATAACAAACCCCAAAGCCCGACAAAGTCAGAGTACAACCTGACACCCCATCAGGCAGGGTGTTGGTAGCAGTCCCATTAAATGGTGGCTGCAGTCCCCCTGGAGTGAGAGATGTGATTCAGTTGAAGCAGTGCTGCTATAGAAGGGTGCAGTTTTCCTTTGAAAGTCCAGTGATGATGTGGAATGGTCCAGTTTTCCTCTGGAATCCAGTAGAAAAAGGCTGCTTTGCTGTTTCAAATCTCAGTTCTTATCTAGATAGGAAAGGCTTGGCTCTTCCCCCTGGCTGGAGCATCTTCCAATGGGATGATGTAATTTTATCAGACATACAGTGGGACTCAATGGGCCATTAGCAGCTGATATCTCCTGGAGGAAGAATGGAAGAGATAAAGATGACAGCCTTACGTGCTTTTAACAGATGGCCCATTAGCAAAGGACATCTCCCATGGAGAAAAGGATCACTGCTTCACCTGGTTTCAACAGATGGTGATAGAATACATATTTTCGGTCACATCCTGTATTGTAACCTAAGACACCCAACCAAAACAAAAAACAAACCAACAAAACCTTTTGTAAATTTGGCCCAAACCACTTAGTCTGCTTAAACAATTGAAGAAAAAAAATAAAAGAAAGGTCACTCAGTCCTTCCACCATATGAGGAAAAATGTAAGACTTAATGTAACTCTACAGTTTGTAAGGTCTCCTTAGAGTCTAAGCTGTGTTCAAAAGAAATTACATTTGCTGATCAACTACATTTTTGACACATAAAATGGCTGCAGGAGCAACATTGATGTAATTCAGTTGGTATGGTGAAGTGGGGAGTGATGGAGTAAAAGTATTACTACATACCCAGGAGTGTATTTATCTCTCAGTTTTCCTGCAAGCCCATTTTCTCTCTAGTTATAAAAGTTCATCTGATTCTTAATAAAATCAGTAAATTAACAAGAATAATTCCATCTCCTTTATTAAAAAAGATGTAAGACATCTCATTTATTCTGAGTGTTGCAGGCATGAAACTTAGGAAAAATAATTTACTAGAGATGGCTGGATCTTTGGAACAAAGCACTTTTATCTTGAAAGGCGCGAATTTTTCCAATTAAATATTTAGCAAAAAGTTTAACATATTCCTATTATATTTTCAAGCCTTATGAAAAGTGTTATTCCATTAAAAATTAAGATTCTGAAAATGATAATTGGAAGTGATTAGCAGGAGGGAAAATATCCATAACCATTAGACTTGATTTCTTAATAATGTTCACTGAGAAAATCTGCAGGTAAAGGTTATAAAAGAAAATAAAAATTGATGGAATGAGAAATTACCCTAAACTTTTCAAAAGAGAACAATTTTCCTTCCTGGAAACTTTTGTGTGTGTGTGTGAGTAGGCAAATGAAACTGTTTTAATGGTTTCCTCGATCTTTGTCCAGAAAATTCTACTTGTATTTTAAGCTAAGGGCTATTACAGTTATTCCTTACATATAGAATGGCTCTTTTATGAGGAAAAATATTTTTTTCAGGATAACAGGAGGAAGGGAAAAAAAAGAAAAAAGGTGCATTTGTGCATACCAGGAAGCATCTTAATATCATAAACAAACTAATGGATCCACAGTATATTTGAGGTGGTGATTAATCTCACTTGCTTTCAGACATTTGAAGGTTATTTGAAGTGGTTTAGTTCTGAATATAAGCAATGGAGGGAGACAAAAGTCATGGGCTGACAATCCACTGTCTTCAGGATATACCTGTACTCCAAGCTTGGCTGCAGGTAGAACCTGGATAAATATGACTTTCAGGTGAATTCTTCTCTGTTTGCATCTCTCCAAGCATTCCTACCAGCACACAGGAATCTCTGCCTTTTTCTGTAGTGGAAAAGAGATGATCAAAGCTGCAAAACAAAAAGATATTGCTGAGATATGTACAGTAAAAAAAAAAAAAAAAAAGGGTACTGTTTCCTGGCTGTTTTCCAGTATATGCAGTAATTGAAATCAAAGGATTTTTCATCTTTGGTATGATAATGGTTCAGAGCAATGGATTAAAAAAAAATGCCCTAATGCCATAATTGGAAATACAGTATATAATTTTAAAATGTACTCTGTATTAGTGAAAATTTCTTAAACTTGCGAATGTACTTCACAGGATGACTTCCCACCCTGCAATATTATTCATAAATGCCTTGTCTGCTCCTTCAGTCCATTTTCTTCTCTGCAGATGACATTTGTTTGCAAAAGAGAAGCAGTGATAAAGTTTGCCTCCCTTTAAACTGGCAATTCACAATTTTGAAAGAGACCTGCTGTCAGCAGAAAAAGAATCCATCTCCCTGCTATTTAGTTTAATTTCATGCAAATCTTGTTCCCTTGTCAAACTTTATGCAAGCAGATCTGGCCTTTTGTTTTCACTTGCAGCTTGTGATGCCATACAATGACGACAAAACCACAGCTTAAAAATCAAAACCCAATCTGTATTCTTTAACTTTTTCGAGCTCCTGCTCACTGAGCTGTGTGTAACTCTCCCTGTGCTCTCTGGCCGAGTCTGCAGCAGCTGCTGCAGCAGAGCTGCGTGGGAGACACCAAGGTGTGGTGGTGCAGTGAGTCCTGGCTGATGGGCTGTGAAGTCAGCGATTTCCATCCTGTGTGCCTCTAGAAGTATTTTCCTCTACAAATATGCTGAAAGAGCAGCAGTTTAAGTACACAGTCTCAGAACAAGCTGCATTTACAAGGAAAATTTGACCCAGGGTAAAGGAAGAGAGGAATGAAACTTCACATACACATTCATACATGACTGCAAAGAGGAAAGCCTTTGCTGATTGTGAGTGGTCCTGGGATTTGTAGCTACAGTTTCTAAGCAAAGCTAAACACTTTTAAAACATTAGCTACTGAGTCCACCGGCTTACCCCTACCTTCATCTGAAAAGCATGTCAAAGAGCTTGGTCAGACACTTGGACTATTGGATTATATTTTTTTAATTGTGGTAGAAGAAAAGATACTTCTACCTGAACTTTTATGCCACACAGTCATTTATTTCCTTCTAACCTTCCCTGGTAGCTTTCAAAAGATAACTCATCCACATTTCTCAGGAAGCAGTCTTGAGTCTCTTTCCTGTGTAGAGAAGCTGATAACTTAGCAGTTTTTGTGTCTTCTGTCTACAGTACCATCAAAACTGAAGGTATTGTAAATCCTAGACTGTTCTCCTGAAACATAAGAAAAACTTCATACCCTTGCCCTCTGTCTTGAGGGGCTATGTGTGTGTGCATGTGCAGTACACCTGGGCTTCTGCCAGTGGGTACCCTTACTGATGTTTTAAGTAGCCCTAAGAAAATTTTATGTCCTTTTAGAACAAAAGCTGCTATTATTAACTAGTCGCTGAGATTTAAAAACACTATATGTTTTGGTTTGTCATTTGGTTAATCTTCCTAGTCAAAAGATCATTGCTAGAATAATATACCCCCACTTCTCAAAAATCCAATGAAAAATCCTATAAACTTCTGTTGTAGTCTTACCCCAGCTGGCAACTAAGCATTCCCAGCTATAATCAGCACAGTTTAATAACCAAGCAGTAAAGAAGAGCCATGGCTTTATTCAAATCCTCTCTTTCTTTGTATTGTCCTAAAACCAATAACAATACACAGTTCAATGTGGATGGTATTAAAGCAGTTTAGAAACAGCTGTTCACAGGGGCTGAATCAGATTTGCAACTGATAAAAATCAGGGAAAAATCAATGGCTTTAGTTGAGTATGGTGGATACCCTCTAAAGGTCTGGGCTGCTGCTTTTCATGTCTGGTGGTTTCTCCTTGCTATTTTCTATTTAGAATGGCTTACAAATGGCTTATGCTCTAGGGAGCAACAGTCAGCTGGTTTTCTTGGACAGAATTTGTGCCAAGGCTATTACCTTGAATGGTTTGCATCAGTAAATTTGGGAGGAGAAAATTTTAATGAAGTATTACTGATGACAATCTTTTTCCACTGCTCACCATTGCTTCCCATGTAAGCAATTTAGCAAAGTTTCAAGCTATTCAATTAAATAGGGATATGTTTTGGGGATGATAATGTATATGAGAAAGATCTCATAGAAGAAGTCAAATATATTTATTCTTTTTCTTTCAAGAAGCTGAAAGGCTTGTCATGTTTTTAGACAATGCAAAGGTGGGGCTTATTTTCACAGAGGACAGCTACATAAAACAAACAGCTCTTCATCAGTCTGGAAATATTTTAATGTTGGTATAAAAGCCAGGAAGCATTTCCAACAGCAATAACTGATATCTGCTTATTACTGTATACTTTGCTGTTATAATATCTGTGATATGATTAGAAAAAGCGTTTAATGTACACCTACACCTATTTATCATTTTACTAGGCTAAATATCTGCAAATGGTGAAGAGGACTCTGAATTTCTAGGCCAGACGTGAGGATAGGAGGTGGTTTGACTTTTTTTGGGGTTTTGGTGAGGGTTTGTTTGTTGGGTTTTTTAGTGTCTTAAGAATGGGGCCCTTAACCACATGGAACAGAAGAGACTCTAACAGTTTCTGTGAATTTTGGTTATGAAAGCTTAAGTCAGCTGCATTTGTGCAACTGCAGCATATAAATTTCTTGTGTAGCTTTCCACAGAACAATTCAGATAGGAAGAAATGTGGGGTGGTCTCTAGTTAAGCTTAGTGTAACTTTTTCAGGGTTTGATTGAATTATGTCTCAAGCTTTCAAGGATGAAGACTCTGCAGTCTGTGTTCAGCATTTTAGAATGGTCAGTAATCTGCATAATGAAGACCTTGTCTGATATTCAGTGGCAGCCTGTCATGGTTCAATTTAGGAGCCCTGTTTTTCCCTTCTTTCTATACAATTCAGGGAGGGTAGGGTAGGATACAAATATCTCTTCTTGGTACCCTTCTCCTAGGCATAGGGTTACTTTTTTTGCCTTCCCAGAGCCTTCTCCTTTCAGGAGAGATTTGATTCCCATGCAACCTCACTCTCCAGGAATCCCACTGGTTGATTAGCCTTTGTTTGGTTTTGATTGGGTTGAAGGGGTTGAGTAGGAGTGCTTTTAAACTGATCGAAACGAAAATTTCAGGAAATATAACCCCATTCTGTCCCTCTAAGTAATCTACTGCATATCCCTGTCTGTATATAAACACATAGGTGTGTAATGAGAAGCAATAGTAAGCATGTGTTGTTAATCTTTTCATCTCATCTTCTTTCCTGTCCCTTGAATTTTCTAATTTGACACTACAAAACTTAAACCAATTGGGTGTGAGCACAATAGAGGTAATTATTAGGAACATCAACATTATTTTATGACAGCAGAATCTTGCCAGGAAGAAATAATGAGAGTATTTTGTTCTCTGTCACTGGATACAACAAAAAGTCAGAGATTACTTAGCCCAAAAAATAATATTTAATTAAATTGTAACTGAAGAGAGGTTTTGAGGTAGATGGAATAGCTTCATTTGTCATACAGTATTGTGTTGTAGTCCTCACAGCAGTGCAGAGAAGGCCAGAGTATTTTTGTGTACTTGGTTTTTTGCGCTATTAAGTTGTTATTAGGTAGGTTGCAAAAGCAGTTGAACAATATGGACAAGTCCTTGATGGCCACTGCCTTACAGCTCAGAATAATACAGAGCTACTTCAAGTGGCTATGGCAAACAAAAATGGAATGCATAATCAGACTTTCTTCCAAAAAGATGATGCACCTGTCAAGATTTTTTGACCCAAAGAACAAAAACATTCCAAATATTTGAAATTATTCAAAAATTGTCTCACGTTTCCTGCTAAGTAGCTATATGTCTCTGATGTTACAGCTAGAAAAGGCAGGAAATTTCACCTGCTGGTTGAAAATAATTACCTTCTTTCTATCAAGATCAAAGAAATAAAAAGAAGATTTTTTTTTTTTTTTATGAACTGCTGCTTCTAAGAAAGAACTACCTTTTGACTTGAGGAATTAATTCCTAAATTGGAAACCAGGTACCAGCTCTGGTCCTGCTGTCTTCAACCTACTCTTGACTCTGCCATGGTCTGCAGTGTCTCCTCTGAGTACAATGGATCTGCTGACTGACTCAAGTTCTTCAAGCACTCCTCTGAATGCAGCCCTGCAGGATGAGGGTCCACAGTGAAAACAAACAGTGTAGAGAAGTGAGAATCACTTGGAAGGCCAGGCTCAGCTAGTCAGGTTACTCTGTGAAATTCTGAGTGTGACACAAATAATATTTATGCCCAGCACTTGAGTAAAATGACATCACTCTGTTCAGTATTGCAGTACTGAACACATGCAAGGAATCGTCATGGGATGTATCAGTATTGCTCTGCAAATTCTGCAGAAATTAGTGGCAGTAACTGCTCAGCCCCCTCTCATCATTACTGCATTTAACACCAGCAGTACAATTCCAAAACTTATGAATAGGAAGGAAGGAAAACTACTGAACCTCACATCATCAACATCATCCGGTAGAAATCTTACAGACTCATTTGGCAGCAAATTGGCACTGTTTATAAAAATTATGATGCAAATATGAAACACAATAATCAGCTACCACTAGTAGCTCCAGTTAGTTACTTGAGGCGATCTGTAGATTAGGCATATCTCTTCTATCCCTCACTTTCTGCAGAGAAAAAGCTCCCCTGCACTTCAGATGAACTGGAAAAGTCCCTGTGGCAGTCTAATTTTGTCCTAACTGAGGTCTGAGGTACCAGGGGGGCAAAGTTACCTCAGCAATGTGTGCTGTTCCTCACTTGCAGTTTCCTGGCAAAGCAAGTGCACAATGAGGTGGCAAATTCTGATGACATAAAATTAAGTGGGGTGATAAAAGTACTATGTAAAGTAGCAGAATCACCTCAGACTACTAAATGACTGGGAAAAAAAATTGCAGGGAAAAAAATTGGTGCAGATGGATGTAGAATAATGCAGAGAAAGCCCGTCCTAAATACTAAGTATGTGCTGATTGATAACAAAATGTTTATACAAAAAAAAAAAATCTTCCCAGTGCCATTGCTGATAATTTTATTAAAATGTCAGCTCTTCACTCAGTTATGGGTAAAGTCATTACCAAAAAAAACCCAGGAAAACAAAGCAGAAAACTTTTTTTTTGTATCACAGTATTAATCCACAGTGAATGTAAATCATGAAAAACCAAATAATTTCTGGTTTTAGCATCTTGAAGAATTGATGCATAAAACTAGAAAAGGTGCAGAAAGTAGTGATAAGAATCATCAAGTTATTAATGTTTTCCATTTGAGGGATATGAAATAAACTAAGGCTCATCTGCATAAAAAGAAGATAATTTAAAAAGGCAGAATATGGGGCTATGAAATTATCACTGGCAAGGATATAAGTAGGGAACCATTATTCACTGGTTTTGATAACACACAGATGAGAGGCCATCAGTTGAAATTATCAGAAGGTGAGTTCCACTTAAATTTTAAGAGTTTTTTTTCTCATCTTTCAATCCAAGAAGTGTGATTAAACCCAGAGGTAGTACTTCTTACTTGGGAGGGTTTTGAAGTGTGTGTCATTGGTTCTGGGCCAGTAGATAAAAAAGAAACATGATAATGTTTGCAGTGCTCTTAGGATTTTCCTTTACTATCCATGGCTAGACATAGCTGGAGACATTTTAGGGGGCTAAGTAGACCTTTGGCTTGACTGTCTCTCTGTTGTTCTTAAGTACTGAAAAACACTGCACACTTGCAGATGGACCAGAATCAAAACTCTTATCCTTGCTATAAATGCTTAAAATTAACTTATCCATCTTAACATGGCTGGCTCAAGAATTCCCGTGTTTTGCTTCAGGCGCTGGAGACACTATGCATAACTGCTGTAGACCTACAATTGCTAGAGAAGTCCTAAAATCCTCATCCACTATTGAAACTCATTCCCTGCTTCTTCTCTAAAAAGTAGTGAGTTAGTCTGGAGTTAAGGTGATGTAATGAAGGGAAAACTCTAACACAGATGCACTGAGTTTCAATTTGAAGATTCTGGTGGTTTGTTTGTTTCTTTCTTTTTAATTCTTTTAAATTGCAAATTTTCCTTAATACTATTGCTCTATGAACCTCTTAGTTCACTTTTCTGGCATAATCTTTACTCCATGGGGCTGCAGAGATAAAGTCCCTTGTTTGTGATGCCTACGTTGTTGAGTATTCCATGCTATGTGCAGTAGAGCAGCAGTTCTCAGCCATCCATTTTCCTTTTGGATTAAGAGATATTTTACATCCATGAACCCTGAAAACTGGAGTCATTGCTGAGACATATGATTTAGCACCAAAAGCACAGTAGGAGTTCTTGAGTGCCCTGACAGTAACCCATGTGCAGGTGCACAGCCAGAAAGAAAATACACATGATAAATGAACCAGGCTTCTATTTCTGGCATCTGTTATTAGTTATGAATAGAATAATAACAGATTTGTGCTAGAAAACAGCAGGACAGGACACGTTAGTTCATTTTCTAAGGAAAATGAAAACAGTATAATGCTAAAAGACAAGTCATCTCACCACAATATATCTTTTCACTTAAGCTTACGGCCACAGTTCAGTTTGGCAAAATTACAGCTATGTTTTCTTGATTTACAAATATATTCCTTTTATGCATTCTAAGTTGTGTTTTAGAGCCAAAAGTTAACACTGCAAACACAGTCCAAATTTGAGGAAAGGACCTGAATTTTTCTCCTAACAAATCTGTCTCCAAGAAAATTTTTAACTAATTTTGAGTGATGAGGGTAGAGTCTGCCTTCAGTAACAGTCAGTTTGAGATTATACAAGTTTTATTGCACACAGACTATTACTCATGATAATGAACAAGCTAGACAAAAAGCAGCTGGGCTTTTAAACGCCAGGTTGTTTGTAGAGCTGACAGTTAGAAAAATTTCTTTATTTTTCCTTCCAGCTGGCCAAATTGCTATGAGAGTTACAAGAAGAGAAAATAAGTGAAACTTAGGTTGATACTGCCTTTTCTTGGTTTGTTTTTTTTTTAAGACATATATTTGAAAACTGAACGAAAACAAAAAACTGTACAAAAAGTCTCCTAAGTTATGTTCAATTCTCCAAATCACCCTGATATTCAAAACCTGAGTTTTGTTTCCTGAGCTGCTGCTATGTTTGCTCACCACAATATCAGTTCCTAGAGATTGCTTAACTCATCAGATAGATGTGGGTATGCCCAGGATTTCCATGACCTCAGGGGACCCAAGTGTCCTGAAAGTGCAGTGTCTGAAGCAAAGGGAAATTGGAAAGAAATCATAAACTTTCTTATTTAAGGTGAATGAGTGGAAGTAACATATTAAGTCGGTCTTTTTTTGCTATCCTTTATTTTTCCATTCCCCTTCCTCATCTGAAGTGAAGCCCACAAAATACTTCCTCCTCCCATTTATATCCATGATATTAAGATCCAGCCCACTTTTCTTCTTGAGTGATCCCCTAATAGGCACCTTTCCCATTCTGTTGCTAGGAGAATATTTTCCCCTTAACATATGGTTCTTGTTTTCCTGTAATTTATTGTCACACAACTATTAGATTGTTGTAAAAAATTCTTTTTATTGCTCTTCAGAACGGTCATGTATGATTGTTCTTGTCCCTTTCCTTAATGAACACAGGTGGTTGAGAACTTAGACTAAATACAAAATATAGGGAAATATTAATTTATTCAAATTTAGAACAAAGGAAGAAGGGATATTTTTCAAGACAGGACAACTGAGGTGGTTACTCTGAGTCTGCTTCCTCTGCTGCTGTACAGCACTTGGACACGGTGATGTGTTGCATGACATCAATAGTCAAAGATTTCTAGTGCCATGTCATGGTTTACAGTGTTAGTTCTAAGATTTATTTCTCTCTGTGATTTATTGAATTATTTATTTTCCTATGTTATTTATGAACAGAAGTTCCCTTTTATACAGTATGTATACCATTAAGTCCCTTCTAAGCACTTTGTGCAGTGGTTTATAGCCATTTAAATTCAAAAATATATTTAGAATTCTAAATTCAAATAAAAATCCGACCTCTTTGGATAGCAATTTCTCAGCAAATACTGTTGTTTCCAGTGGAAACACATTAATTCTTCAGCTTATTCCAGAAAGTTTGCTCCTAACAAAATGACCATTCAAGAAGCCTATCATATGAAATGTGGAGGATAAAAAGCCAATCATCTTGTTGCACAGTTGATGGTCTGCAAGGGGAAAAGCTCATTTCAGGAGCTCGATGTGTTTGATTTTACATTAGCATATTTTATTTC
>PYHW01009542.1:1728043-1738758 GCA_013186435.1 Turdus rufiventris | reverse complement strand
TCTCCCCCATTTCAACTGAAGCAGTAGATGAAGTTTCCTTAAAGTTGACATTTGATGAAGAAAATTAAGCCAATAGTGTTATGGTTCCTACCTGTTTCCAGTCAGCTGCTTTTCTTTATTGTTGAGTTCTCCTTATAGAGCAACCTTTTATCTTTCAATCAGTTAAGTTCAGCAAGATCCCCTTTTCTCATCGGGTCATCCATTTTTGGCACTGTCCATCCTCTGCAACCTTTAGCTTGATTCTGTGGTCATTGTTTTCTCTGAAAAATACTGAGTTCTACTGTATGGTCTGTCCATGACTGTACCTTATTTATGTAGTACAGTTTGACTCAGAGTGAGCCTATTTTATGTTTTCTTACAGTGATATTAGAAAGTCCCAAGCAAGACCAGGAATTCAGCTGAATATATACATTTTTACAGCAAGACGAAATAAGTGACAAGAGAAATAGCAGGGCAGGAATGAGTTCTTACCTTCTTATGCCCCTGGGTTAATCCTTTCACAAGCTTTACACTATTCATGCCCTCCAAGACTCTTTTATGCAGAAGCTCATGGCCTCTTCTCTACTGAGATGAAATTCTGTGGCTCTAAGTCGCTGTTATCTGTTCATTATGAATATACTACCTAGAGAAAGCTTTTCTAAAATATCTTATCTCAATGGACACAAGTGCCTGTGCATATTCTGCTACTGCTAATGGACCCAAATTATTTTCTCATTTATTCCCTTAAGGAGGCTTCTTTTTCTACCCATGGTGACTTTTTCACAAGTACGTTTGGATAAAGAGCAGCCCTTAAAGTGTTCCTAAATTTTATCTTTACTCAACCTCACAGTGATATAATTCAGAGTATAAAAGAGGTATTTTGCAGAAATCCTACAGGGAAATTCTGCCATAAGCTTTCAACCTTCACTGTAGACCCTGGACTCCATAAAACATTGACAGATTTGCACTTTAAAACATCATCCAGACACAGAAGTCCACATTGAAAGAAGGAAGCCAGGGACTATATCTCAGTATTTGTTTTAATCTCTCATACACTTTCTAGTCATAACCCAAGTGTTTTATCATCAATTTCTGTTATGTTGAAATCAAAGCTTGACCCAGACTGACGGCTGTCAGCATGTTCACATGCTTTTTTTGCACACTTTGATTACTGGGGGTAACAGGAAAGGTATGATAGCCTCCAATGGCAGGCACAGATCAAGCTATGGGCGGGACAGGTTCTGCACCCAAGTCATCAGAAATTATCTGGGAGTGTGGCATCTACATTCCTTTGGTTTCCTTTAAAAACTGTATCTTGAATCTCTTCTCGACTTTGTTCTTTCTCTTTTAAAAAAGAGTATCGCCTCACTCTATTTGCTTAGACGATACATTCAGTGGGGTCAAAGATCATCTTCTGCTATGCAATGGAGTTACAATCTTTAATAAGAATCTGTTATTGTAACCATATTGCATATCTCTCTGAAAACAACCGAAATATTCCATGGAGTCTTGAACGCAATGTTTTCTGTGAGCCTTTAGCCTGAATGCTAAAAGAAATACAGAGCAAACTTCTCCTAAATTATTTCTATACTTAAAATTTCATTCCCTTCTTTTTCCCTGAGGAATAGAGATTTCGAAGAAATTGTTACTATGAGTATGAATATTAGGATCTTAGCTAAGAAACTTTCAGTGTGCTCTTAATTTGCAGATGAGAAGCACTGATTTGGGTCTAAAAGAACATTTAAATGCTCCACAGCAACATTAAGTATGGAGGCGTCATGTGGCCTCTTCATTTATCAGAATGACAGCAAGAGGGAAAGAAAGTGCTTGAGGAATTAATACAATCATTACATTCAAGATGCTTCTGTTTGAAGGAACTTGAAGATGTTTCCATCATTCTGCATAGATTAATTAATTGCAAACTACTTAAAGCAAAGACTGTAAGGGTTCACTAACCATGTGAGAATGGTCCAGGTCCAAAAAGGCGCAAAGGCCATTCACTGAGCTGGTTTTTGTTAAAATTTTTCACACATAGCTGTCAGTACCAACATTCATATCCTTGCCACCTGGACTGAAAAATCTCTTTTTGTTCTCTGTGATTCTTGCTTTAGTTATAGCTCATAAATCAAGTCACTAAATTCAGCTAGTTTTTCACTGCAACATACCTGAAAGCACATCCCTCTTCAGCTCCCACTGAAATAATCTCTCATACATCTTCCATCACAGTTGCTTCTACCTAGTCCTCACAATTCCTGCAGTAGGCAAGAGTTACAGGAAATCCCATAAAGCACTTTCTGTTTGTACCAATTTATACCAAATTCAGCTGCAAAAGCAATTTAGAATCTTGGCGGAGAAAAACACAGAACCAAACATGTGAACCTCACACCCAGCAAGGTCCAGGTTCCATGTTTAAAAGGGAAAGGAATGCCTTTCAGGAGCTTTTTGAGGGAAAGGCTGGGTCTATGGAGATGGTGCCCTAGCATTAGAAGGGCTTCTACACTGAAGCTCTAGGGAGGTTACGGAAAGCATCACCAGTAGTCTGGGAAAGATGGAAGTGCCTTCCTCTTCAGCGGAATGATGCTTTGAGAGATTAAAGTATATGGAGCAACCTCTCTTTCTAAATACTTTCCAGTCTATCACCAAAATGGTGACAGCTAATCTTTTGGAAATCATTCCTGGGCTATATCACAGCATCTCCACACTATTGCTTCCATTTCTTCCTTCTGAATTTAGCATCAAATTAATTTGTTTCATCTCCACTTGCAGTTCTCTGAACATAACTTCTGCATGAATCTCCACTCTCATCAACCTGGTAGTTCTTGCCGTATTGCTTTTCTATCTCATTATCCCTTCCCTTTCTCTTTATTTTCTCTGTATTTCTATCCATATCTTTACTGATCTCTCAGTTCACTCCATTAGGAGATTTTACCTCTATTCGTGTAACAGAGATGCTCTAATATTGGTTCACACTACTTGGTTAGGCAAGGAAAATGTCCTGTAGTGCATCGTATATTGTGAAATTAGCATCTCGGTCTTCATACATCTCAGTATTCATACATCACCACTGAAGACAAATTGAAGAGCTTCACTGCTCTAAACTAGCATTTTTCCTTATGCTGGATTATTAAGGAAAGGAGACAGTGTAAACAAAATAATGTAATGTTATGTAAGAATTTTGATTTCAAAATGAAGTCATGTGTACTGGGATAAATTATTATTATTGTCTTCATATCCTTAAGATACTCACAGTAATGATTCTTCTGTATTAAAGGAGACATGCATAAGGAAAGCACAAATAGGAAACTGAGGACAGGACTTGAGACTTTAAACTCCGATTTTCAGTTTTTCAGGGTTTTATTTAGCAAACAGATTCATAAAGAAAATACCCAAATCTAAAACCCTGCTTACTTTTAAATGCTCAGTATTGAATATGAGGGTGAAGCTGTCAAAATTATTACAAAGAATAATACAGATGTATTCTCTAAATTACTAGAATAACACTCAACATTTTTAATGGACTTTCACAGATGAAAACTGACTATATTATATATGAGAGCTAACAGATCTGATGAGCTACAGGAGCCATAGGTACCTGGACATCAGGTTGTTATGGCAAGTGCAAAGTGTAAAGATCCTTGACATATTTGGAAGTCAGAAGCAATTATTTCTCTGTAATATGAAGTGTAAATTGTGGTTATGCAGAGAGACTCGCATTTACCTGTGCTCACCGGAAGTTAACACATCAAAAGAGGTTTTTTGGTTCTACAGAAACTCTCTAGAATGCATAGATAGGGCCTGATATTATTTAGGTATCCCATGCAATTCTAGCCACAAACTGAAGCTAAAGAAGAGGAAAAAATACTTCCTATTTCTCTTGTTATCTAAGAGGCACAGAAACTTTCCTCAGAATAGTGATAAAGATGGAAATACTGCTTAGTCATCTATATTTCCCCTTTCTCATTTTTTTCCAGTGTGGGCTGTGCACTAAATATTCACATTTTCTGTGCATGTGTGACCAGGGTATTCACTACAGTGGTTTTCTTAGAATGAATATTGAGTCTGGTAGTATGGAGAACAAGGTAGACTGACTGGGTTCAGAAATACACTTTATCTCCTTCAGTTTCCAGCTGCCTGGGTTTTTCATGAGAGAATTTCTTCTGCATAGTGCACACTGTGTTCTTCTTTCCCTGTCTCCTCCCTGTGGAGTCAGGTCACCATTATCGTTTCAATCTCCCTGAAGCTTTTTATGACTTCTGCTATCGCTAAATGAAACATTTGCTCTCTGCACTCTTGTCACATATTGCAATGATTCACTGAGGCTGGAATTTAGCAGCCCTGTAGAGGAAGTGTAATTCCCAGACAATGTTCTACAAATTGACAAATTCCCTGTGCCTTTATTGTGTGTAACCACCAGTAGTTGCTGTCTTTCCCCACTTCATTTTGTTTCTTGCCTGAGTGCATATAGGGTTACCCCCGTGGGCTGCCTGGGGTGGGCAGCTTTACAAAACAAAAGTGCCATCAAACACTTCCATCCTTTTTGCCCAGTAAACACTGAGACTTGCACTGATGAAATTTTTTATGTTTTTGAGAAAAATCAAGGTCCTGCCATGCTGACTGATCCCTTGTGTTCTAGGTGTTAATGTCTCCTGTCTACATTGCAGATAAATTACACAAGCCACAAAAGGCTGTGAACTATGAATAAGGCCTACATAAAAGAGTAGGAAATAAATTAGGACATTGATGATTTTCATTAAATCTGTGCAGATTGCAACTATTTTTAAGACTGGAGAATCCTGCCTTTGAAAGGGTCCACTCCAAGAAGGAGTACAAGGAGTGCAAGAACAATGTAAAGAAAAGATCCACGTGTAATTACCAGAATAAAATGAAATTATCGTGTCCTTTCAGGTGTGCTGTAAAACAATTTACTATGACTTGAACAACAGTATATTCCTTTCCCTGTGCAAAGACTGCCATTTTGTGTTAGAGCCATTAACAACTCTCCCAAAGCCTTCATTTCTATTAATAGTAGACAGGGAGAGGTTATGAAATTCTTCACATAATTTTTTTTTTTAATTCTAAGACACTCATGAGGCCTGTAGACATTCTGAAGTATTAAAATAAAGCATCTATCTCCATTAAGGAATTAGAGATAACATGCTCTTTGTCTTATAAACATTTTATTTTCTATGTGAGAGATAAATATCCATATATTGAAGCTACAGGAGTACAATGCTGTGGAAAGAAATTGGTGTAATTGAATGAGATTCTTCATTAATTGAAACTGATTAGTATATGGTTATTATTTTGCCAACCCATTCCATTTCTACCCACAGAGTAAAACAACTTCTCCATCAGCTTTTCTTCATTGTCAGGGATAAGTTCTTGGTTTGCTTCCTTCACTTCTCATTCATCCTCCTTTCTCCTTTTGTCCCCTGCTTATTTCCCATCTCATGCTCATTTCTCTCACCTTATGCACTTTCTCTACCATTTTGTGTTTTGCGTAAAGTATGCATTTCACCTTTTTTTCCTGAGGTTAATTTTTGTTCATAGTTCCAAGGATCTCTGTGGTACCCCAGACTGTCGCCACCATCAAACTGAATGCCTTTGATATTTATAAATGATCTCTGAAGCCCATAAAAGGAGCTAGTGAAACGGTTTTCTTTTTCCTAGGCAATGCAAAAAAAAAAAAAAAAAAAAAAAAAAAAGTTTTCTGGTGGGATAAAACATTTAAACATTTGAAACAAACAAACAAAAAAGTTAGAAGAAAAAGGGAAAACACAAACCCAAAGAGCAATTACATGAAAAGGGATGTTCTGCTGGACTTATGATCTACTTGTTTAGGTTAGGTGCTATTTAAGCACAAGTGGCTTTCTGTTTCTCTATCTGCAAAGGATTTGGATCATGGCTGGTATTTCCAACAGCAGGCCCTGGCATAGTTTTGGACACAAATCACAACATCCAAGTATGATTCATGTCACAATCCAAGGAAGGCAAAACTAAATTAAACTACAGATTTGAAGAAAATTAGTGAAATCATTTCTCAGATTTCATATCCTCAGTGTCTTTTTCACAAAATGACTATTGATCAGTAGATATTCATGGCAAGCTTTAGAAAAATACTTACATTTTTATGTATATCTCAAATATAGAACATTTGTGAACTGAAGGTGATAACGTTCATTAAATGGAACCAATATAAACTGTTTTCATTTAAATTTTTAAATGCTATTCTAGACTCTTAAGGGACTGTCTGAAACAGCTTTATCTTTTCTTTCATGTATTTGTTGTTATTGTGCAAGGGGAATGAAAAAAAATAATCCCTTTGAAATACAGAACCAATGTTTTGGTTTATTTTAACCTTTTCAATTTTTTCCCTATAGTCTAAACCAAGGTGCTCTCTAGCCCTTCACTTCAGCACTCTGTCTTAAAATGGTGGTAAGGAGACTTCTTTTAGTCATCTTTTTTCCTGTCTTGTTTATTTTAATTTAAAGCAATTGAAGGACAGAATTCTCTTTTTCTTTCCCAATTATTACTTAGTCCAGAGATGCGTGATACTAGCTGGTGTCACAAAAAGGTGTTGCAAGACAAACAACCCACAATCTTATTACTTTTGCTAATAATTCCATATAATTTATAATGTGCCTATCTTGGCTTTTTTCCCTGATAGAATTCAGAATTGTTCAATGTCCAGAGAGCAATTTCTCTGGAGAAAGGTGTGGGAAGCTCTGTAGGCAAAGGCAGTATTAATTTATTTTTTGTTAGCTTAGTTTTCTGCCTTTAGGACTCAGCATATGTAAAAGCACCTATTGAATCCTCTGTAGTGGATATCTACTAATCAATAGGCAATTTTGCTCTTGCTGAGTCCAAATGGAAAATGATGCAGCACAAAAATTTTGCTAGGCTAAAACTTGAAGCCCTTAGTTCTCACCTCTATTTAATCACACCTCTAAATAAGCCAGAGGAACTGAAGGATTTGTCTTCCTACATTTCTCTTATTGTTGAGTTTATCTGGGAGGTTACTTCACCCTCTTACCCAGAAAACAAGAAAGAGGCTGGTATTGAATGAATATGACCCATCCTAACCGATGCTGTAAATTTTTAAAATGTTGACAAAAACATTTCACCAACTATCTGCTTCTTTGACCCTTTGGTAAGAGAGTTCAACAGACATTAAAAAACAAAACAAAACAAAACAAAGCAAAGCAAAACAAAACAAAACAAGAAAAAAAAGAAAAAATTTTTAAAAAGAGCTTTTCCTTGGTGCAGCCTGAATATTTCTGAAGCACATAATTTTTATTATATTGCCAAAAAACAAAAAAATTTGGAACAAACATGCAGAGGGATGAGACAGGTCAAAGTAATTTTCCTCTAATCAGCCAAAGATTTAGAAGAAAGGGTTAAGTATTGCTTCCCATCTTTCTACCCACTTCATAAAATCTCAGACTAAAAAGTTGTAAGCCCTTACTTTTCATGAGCTTCCTTTAGTTCCTCTTGGACTTAGAAAGGTTTTTTCCAAAATAGGAACATTTTAAAAACCTTTTCGTTGGGAACTGAGTTGACAATATGAAATTTTCTTTGTGTTCCTTTGAAGAGAAGTCCTGTGAGGAAAACAATTCTTCAGAGCTTAGAAGTTGTATATCTCACTATTTCTTCATGCGTTTCAGAAAACTTCTGTTGTCATTCCTTAATTAGGGCAGTCCTGAGCTTCCTTCACAGAGGAAAAATGAGGATTTCAAATATTTCTTTTTTTTTTTTTTTGTGTCCCACCACCATCTGCCATCTCATCCCTCCAAACATGAATCCTTTATGAAGGATTACTGAAACTTTATTCAGGCAAAATATGAGAGGATAAGAGGAATGAAAGTTTGAGTGAGACATGAAGATGATGAACCTGAGTTTCTGCAAAGCCTGAGACATCTCTGACTCCAGTGGCAATTACTTGAGCCCACTAAAATGAGTGGGATAAAAGCATTACTAAAACAGCTAAAAGCTTTACAGATGTGAATGATTCCTGCACAATTCCTGCGATCCAGGAAGACAACATGAGAATTCCCTCATTTCTGTTTGCTCCTTATTAAATGAATGCATTTTGAATAAAGTGGGAGTGTGCATTTTGAGCTGGTCCATTCCAGTGCTGAGGAGAACAGGAAAACAGCAGCTCCCCAGTGCATATCTCCACTGGATATAGATGCTCTTCCATATCTCTGGTGAATCTTCCCAGAACAATTCATCTTTTGAGCCTCTTCCCAGTCCCTTCTTCAGGTACTTGTTCGTGGCTTATTTCAAGAACATGTGACCTTATCAAAAGCCTGCTTTTCAAACATGGGGACATAATTAAAACCTCTGAATTTCGCATTTGTACATTCAAACCTGACACCAAAGGCGTTAGCAGCTGCATATGTAAATAAAAACAACAGTTGTGCATTTTAGCACAGCACCTGTCTCTGGCAAAGTTATCTTTACCTTGCTAAGGAGAATTATTACAGATAAGCAGAGAGTGTGTTTGTGATTTGGAACTGGCCTGTCTCTCTCCATCTGTCTCTAATACAAAAATAAAAATCTCCTCTGTGCTTTCTGAGTGTGGAAGTTGTTTCTGTTCATGTGTTTTAAATCATTATGACCCTGGTAAAATACACTCAGAGATGCAACTCTTTGGGCTGAATTTAAATTACAGTAATTTCACGATTATAAGCCACACCGAGTATAAGCCGCAGTTCCGGGTACCAGCACCTTTTCCTTCTTTGTCAATATATAAGCCGTACCTGATTATAAGCCGCACTTTGGGTTCGGACCAAAATTTTAGTCAAAATGGTGTGGCTTGTAATCGTGAAATTACTGTATTTTTCCCAGTTTAGGGTTCGTCAGTGGGAAATACCTTGTTAAACGAAAGACTGTCAACATTAAAAGTCTCTATCCCATTAGCAGTTAATTTTCCTATATGATGCCTTATTATACTCTACACAATCCGAAGTGTCCCAGTGCAACCAACTCCTCTGGGCAAGATAACGAGGGCTTAAAAAATCCAAATGATCCCCCCAAGCACATGTTGCTCATCACTGACTATCTCTGGAGTATTTAGAAATGAAATCTCTCTTCCTCCTCTGACAATCTTCCCCTCTAAAATTTTCCTCCATTCTAACCTTAAGCCATGTTTCCAGTCACAACCTCAGCTCAGGCTGTGGCACGGATTTGGTTTGGATCAGAGCACACAGGTTTGTGCTCAGCTACCCAAACACTGACAAAAGCAGAACCTGACTTTCTGCTCCTATGTCAGCTGTGGGAAGAAAGACAAGACTTAGCAGAGCATAAAGATATATATACATATATTCCATAAGATTCCTGTTTGTTAAGGACAGGTCTACCCTACCTCTATCTATCTCTATCTCTCTATCTCTATCTCTATCTCTATCTCTATCTCTATCTCTATCTCTATCTCTATCTCTCTCTATCTCTATCTCTATCTCTATCTCTATCTATCTCTATCTCTATCTCTATCTCTATCTCTATCTCTATCTCTATCATCTCTATCTCTATCTCTATCTCTACCTCTATCTCTATCTCTATCTCTATCTCTATCTCTATCTCTATCTCTATCTCTATCTCTATCTCTATCTCTATCTCTATCTATCTATCTCTATCTCTATCTCTATCTCTATCTCTATCTCTATCTCTATCTCTATCTCATCTCTATCTCTATCTATCATCTCATCTATCTCTCTATATCTATATCATCTGTATCTATATCTATGTCTATATCTATATCATCTATATCTATCTATATAATCTATATCTAATCTATATATCTATATATCTATATATCCATATATATATATATATATATATATATATAATCTATATATATATATACCATCTGTATGTCTATATATCTATTTGGCCTTGTTTTGTTTGGGGTTTTTTTGGTGTTATTTTGAACACAAATTCATTCCATGATCTGGTTTTCATATAAACACACAAACAATTGTGTTGGTACAGCTGTGACGTGAAGGCAGAGGCAGCTGAGAAGGCCAATGCTGGGATACCCATCTCATGTATCCAGAGCATTTATGACCTCAGTTTCTGTCACCTTTAAAAAGTCACAAAAAAGGAGCAATCTCTGGCTAGTTTCCCTCCTCAGTTTAAATTTTTTTTTCTTCTTCCACAGCTATTTGTCTGCCTGTATTTCATCACACTGACAAACTTAGTTTCTGCTATTGATCAGGGTAATTAACATAGGTGTGTTAACTGTGCAGGTTGAACCTTATGGATCACAGTAAATACATTTACACAATAAATGCATTACTTATGCTTATATATCCCCATACAATGTGGGCATTTTAATATCATCTTCTGTTTCAGGGTAACAATACACAATGCAGTCAAGGTGGAAATTAATGCATAGCAATTTATAAGTTCATAACTGCAATTTCCATGAGGATTAGTAGGCAAGGCAGAGAAATCTGATATTGGCACAGGTGGCACTAGTGACTAAAGCATGTCCTAAATAATTCTATCATTATGTTTCTCCAAGTTCATAGGCTAGACAGGAATATGACTATAGCTGACTGAATATACCTCATAAAGTGAGGAAAAATAGAAAATATTTTCCAGGCTTAACCTAAAAGTCTTATAATTTTTTGACATACCAGAAAAGATATGTGTCAGAGATAGCTTCCTGATGATTTGGCTGCTACTGATTTCATTATGCCTTAGCTTAGAGTTGAAGTGATCTGTTTCTC
>PYHW01009542.1:1702926-1722297 GCA_013186435.1 Turdus rufiventris | reverse complement strand
CCTTAAAAGAGCCCTACTCTCTGACAGAGAGAAGGCTGGAGCTCACATGTCTGCAACCTTCTGGTAAGCATAGTGAACATCCTTCCCCCTGGGATCACTGCTCTCAGGGTCTCTCCTACAATGCAACACTCAGCCAAGGCATCCTCCTGAGAAAAGGAAGACTGGGAAATTATGTGCTCCACAGCTTGCTGAACCAGCACTCAGACCTGAACTTGGACTGATCTGCAATATTCCCTAGATCTGCAAAAGCTATATGAGAAAAGTTCAAAGTTCTACCAGAACAAGTAGTTCCTTCCCTCCAAAAAAAGTTCTGTTTCAATGCACAAGGCATTTTTCCAGTAAGAAAAAGAAAGATTCATTAAAAATACTGAATAAGTTTTACCCACTGTTTCTGTTGCAGAACCAGCTAATGTGTTTCTTGTGTTTTCTGTGCAGTAAGATATCTTAACTGTGGAGCCAGACCTCTTAATCTTCTGAGCAGGAGATAATCTGTTCAAGTGAGCTGAAAAAATAAAAGCCTAAGTAGTGTTAGTCAGAGAGTGACTGGGTGAAATGAATGCAAACATATAAATGCCACATCAAGCAAAGCAAAATGCACAAGTACAGCAGGGCACAATAACATTAATTTGGAAATATTGAGGCTTGAAAGAGACATAGGCTTGAAAGTTACTTCTCAGTCTGCTGGATGGGGAAACTCTGCTTTGCTAGGATTCTGGTAACAACTCCTGCATCTGCCTTGGACAATACTGCAGGGGCAGGGCAGCTGCAAGATCCTGTTGTATGCTGCTAAAGGGAATGCGTAATGAGGTTCCTGAAGCAATCTTCCCAGTTCCAACTGGGGATGCTAAAAAAAAAAAAAACCAGAAAAAAGGAAACCTAATAACCTATTCTGTAAGTAAGAAAAAAGAAAAAAATGAAACAAAGAACCCAGGAAAATCAAACACATTACTAACTTAACAATCTCCTATGATGAATTGTCAAAATACAATTTCTCAAGGGGTCTACTTCATCTGATATCTAGTTCAGCTTTCTAAGCAGTGGTTCTATTGTAAGAATCAATCTATGTAGCTGGTGGAAGGAAAAAGCCAACATTGTTATTACCAATTCTTGGTAACCAATTGCCGGAAATTTCCTTCTTTCAGTAAGTTGTATCAAGTATTATTAAAAAAAAAGCTAAAATTTAGATGCCGCAGGACACCATTTAAAAGCGCCATGCACTGGTCTTGTGTTATTATTCCACAGACAAATGTGTACTTTTCTGACTCATCTTTGAAAAAGCTCCCCCCACCTCTATATACATTGCAGCAATGTCTGCCTACCCACAGAGGTCCTAAAATATAGTTTCAAAGGGAATTACTTGGTCCTGTCACCTCAAAGGCTGTTCAGCCCTGAGGCTATTCCTCATCTTCATGTCAGCAGAAAGCAGGACTGAGAAAGGACAACCAGCTCCCCAGTCAGAATTTCTGAGATTTCCCTTCCTGCCAGCGTGCTTCCCTAAGAAGAAAAAGAATAGAAAGGTCTCCAGCTACCACTTGGAGAATCACAAAATCATTTAGGTTGAAAAAACCTTTGAGATCCTGAAGTCCACTTGTAGTGCTGCAGGGGTTGTTGAGGTCACAGTGCAGGACCCCAAACCTCATCTGTCCTAGATCTGATGCTAGTATGGCCAGACTCCACCCACTTCCAGCACAGTAGGACTGCATACCCTTACAATGAGGCACCACCGTTTCAGGACTAAACAGCCTTCTGAGAATACAGCTGCTGAACAAGGACTGGAGAAGCCAAAGGGAAGGCAAAATATCAAAACATCCTGTTTGCCTTGCTCAAGATCCTTTTCTGAGCACATGTGCTCACATACTCAGGCAGACTAATTTTGCACTGGTCGTAGACCTAGTGCTTTAATAAAAGACAATATTCATTATGTGAGTGTTATTAACTTGGAGGCTTCATTTTTTGCTCACCTTCAAAACTACTAGTGCTCAGCCTGTCTCAGGTGGCTCTGTGCCAGGCCCAGCAGGTTGTTGGATTTATTGCCCACAATCACCACTTTTGTCCAGATTTATTATCTCTCACTGTGACCATTAGCACCCTTGATTACCTCTTCGTTGTTTTGAATCACAACTTCAATGTATAATATTTCCTCAAGCAAGGACACTTCCCCTTCAACAGCAATTCTGAATGAACACAAACAACTGAAAACATCCCTTTAGCCTTTTCAGGTATAGAGAGTTTGTTACAAGGTTTTTATTTTTTATTTTAGAATATCAAGGATCTTTTTTTTCCTGATGATTATTTCCTTCCATCCAGTAGTCATCATGGTATGCCTGTGAAATCCAGCTCCAGGACAATCATCTTAAGTAATAAACACTAAAGGGAGCAGAAACTTTTCTAGAAACCACAGGACTTCCTAATTTATTCTTCAGACAAAAATCTCCTTCCTTATGACCACCTGCGCTTCATCAGACCTACATGGAAATATCTGCAAACTCTCCTGCAAATGTCTATTAGCTTTCAAGTGACCAACAGGAAAACACAAACTGACTCTGGCATGTTGGTCAGTTTTTCCCATTGACACAAGGCTGTTGCAGTTTTCCCTTGTTCTTCTTCTTTGTCATCTTAAATTCACCTTTTGTCTCTTGCTGCAGACTACAGAACTGCTTGGAACAGAGATTAGAAAGGTTTGCCCTGTATTTAGAAAACTTCCATTAACAGTTCATGCTAGACCACAGTTTTGAATCTGATGATAGTGGTACAATGAAAATTCCTCTGAAGTGTACTTTAGAAAGAAAGGAATTCTTTTGCGGAGTTTGTTTTCTCCCCCCAGGTGAAGTATATTGTTAAAGTAGGTAGCAAACTTCATGGGAAAGACTGAGGGATGGAGTGCACCTGCATCTGTCTGGCGTTGATGACAAGTAAGGTGTTTCATAAGATTCCTGCAGGATTTGTGTTTGAATGTGTCTCACCTTGAGAGATGTGATTCATAGCAATATTGCCCCGGAAAAATCAGGTGGACAATTATGACTGTTCTTGCTTCTTCGGCCCAGAGCACAGGGACAACAAGTAAGCTCAATCACATTTCCTGAAACAGCTTATCTGCTTGCCTGGCACACCAAACCTCCGCAGACCTGTGCTTGCTGACCTAGCTGTGGGCACAGCTACATGCAGGCACAGTGCTCACAGCAGTGAGGCTCTGCAGACATCACATTTCCCACCACAGCATGCAGTGCTAACGCTGGGTACCAGCCTAGCACGTCCAACAAGAAGCAAAACCATAAGAAATATTGCGGTATGGCGTCTCATGAACTTCCTTCCCTCTGCCAACTTTAACTGGCTACTCTTCTCTTTGAGCTGTAGAATTCCCTGCCCCCTTGCTGCATCAGGGAGGCCCACAGGTTAAAAAATTCTACACTTTATCTCCAGCATCTCAAATAATTTAACTGTAGTTCTAAACACCTCTTCTGCTTTGTTCCATTCCTTCTAACCTAGCCTGGTAAATACATCAGTGTGTGCCTTCTGTATGACTATAAACAGTCCCACAGAGGAAGTCTGTAATGGCAACTGCCCTGTCAGATGGAATAAAGATTAAAACTGATGGATAAGGAAGAGGTTCAAACAAAAATTGTAGTAATGAGTCGACCCACTAGCCTGCATTTTTAGTTTGTTGGCTACTTGGATCCTAAGAGCCACCAGACCACCTGTTCCCTGTCACTGCAGCTCAGCTGTTGTTCACAAATTTCAAATATTTGTGCCAGTAATTAAATTGTGCCAGCAAACCACTATTAAATTTGGTTGTTGCAGAAAGGAGCTAAAATAATTTATCAGATCTGAGTGGATCATCAATGTGGTTTTGAATTTAATGAAAATGAGAATTGGGTCAGCATGAGGAAGAGGAGACATCTATTAAAAAATATATCTATACTGGAGTCTCAAAAGCCATTAATATTAATTTCAATCCAGGACACAGGGCCTGGCTTGCAAAAAGCATTGAAGAATAAATAAAGAGGCTTTTTTTTTTTCCCTGTGGCTAGAATACAATAACAGAGCTTCAAGAAGTGGAAGTAAATAGGATGTAATCACTCCAGAGAGCTATAAAGGGCTGTGAGAAGCTGTTAATGCTGCTGCTTTTGTTTGACCTCCTTTCACCTTTATTTGCGTTTTTAAAGTTGAATATTTGCTTTCAATGGACAGGAATGTGGGACTGGAGCTGGAATTCATTCTGCCCCTTCAAGCTGTTGTCACAGGCTCCTCACTGCACTGAAGCATTGTGAGAGCTTCTGCTGCTGAAGGTTGTACAGTCAGACAGGTTCCTCACAGCTGAATCCTGTTCTGGTAGGGGTGGTAGCACAGAACGGTTCGTTTTAGCTGAGTTTTGATGTTGGTAGTATTCCCACCATAAATAATGTAACTATTCCATTCTTGAGTCAAAAATATGTCACTTCTGAGTCAGCCCAATCATGTGGAGACTATAGATGACTTAGATGAAATTCTTTAATCTTACTGCTCTTTATTTTCAGGCCAATATGGTCTGCTCTGAATGACCCAAGCAGGATTGACTTTTTATTAGAAAGTAAATCACAGAGTTGGTATATGGTCATAAGAACTTGGTTGCAGACTGGATCCAAGATCTTTGGGTCTGCTAGCAACAACTCTTCTGCATCTGTCCTTGAAGTATTTTCAATACTGCAGCAATACAACTGCCAAGGTCAGTGTTTTTTTCAGCGTAGTTTGTGAATAAGAGAAATTACATGATAAAGAACTAAACTAAAATTCAACCTCCAAAAAAATGGAGAACAATTATGTCTTTCTCCCTCACATATTCTTGAATAGATGGCTATAATTCTGCTTTGCATCTTTGGTAGACCTTTTTCACCTAATTCGACCCACGAATCCTGCAGAAAACTCTCCAGGCTCAAAGGTTTCTCTTTCTTGATAGTTTGCAAGGATTTTTCTTTTTCTTCAGCTAATGAGTTGACCATTCACACAGTGGTCTAATAGGTCCCAAGCTTCCTTAAAGTGAGAAATGGGGGAGAGAGGCAGAACCATCCAGGGGCTGGAGTAATCCCTAAAAAATAGCATCTACATCATCTGTTTTATTTGTACCCTACTTTAAGAGCCATTAATTGATTTTTCTAGACTGTCATTCACAAGGAAGGAAGGTAGATTTGTATTTTTCTTTAGCTTAATGCTCTCAGGCTAGAAAAATTCTGTATGGGCGTGGTTGGTACATTATTATCCCCAATTCCACTCTTTAGTGGAAAACAGCTGTTCAAAATTTGAGTACTCGGTTCTCTGTACCAGACAATACTTGAAAACCTTCTAGTGCTATTGCAGGCACACAGGTTAGCTAGTTTATGTGTGCCAAATCAAGTTAACTATCAGAACCCTAAAAGCTTTGTTTTCTGATAAAGATTATTTACTTCATTCAGACTAATGTATTTTAATTAATGTGTGTTTATGTTGGAAATAGTTATCAGAAAATTGACAACATCTTGATCTGAAATCTTGTTGGTCTAAGATTTCAGAGCTGGTTGTCAAACATCCTCTGGAGATCATTTTATTTTCTTCCACTGGCTGTGACAAATCAAGCCAAATCGTATGGAACCCTGAAAAACTCATAGCTGTTGCCAGGTTACTGTCTGCAGGTATGAAAATTTGAGTTTGTTGTTATTTGGAGTCACTGTCCCTGGAGGTGTTTAAGACTGGATGTGGCACTCAGTGCCATTGTCTGACTGACAAGGTGGTGTTAGACCATAGGTTGGGCTCTATGATCTTAAAGGTATTTCTCAACCTAGTTAATTCTGTGATTCTGTGATTTATGTGTCTAATAATTTCATATGAACAGTGTAGCTACAAAAAATATGTATATCCTGAGATGTACATTCAGGTCATTTAAAAAAAAAACAACAGCAATTGAAATGCAGTTGAAGTTTTGCAATGCAAACATTCCCTGACCTCTGTCTGTTGGATATATTTGCACCTTTATACTAAATAAAACATTTCCCTGTACACAAAGGTATTCTGCATCAGATGAGCAAGTTGCCTTAAAAAAAAAAAAAGAAAAAAAACAAGAAAAAAAAATCACTTAAGTTACTAGGTATCTTTTCTGATACTTTTTCTTTTCTTTCTTAGATAAAATCAACTGATCTCACTACTGTCTTTTCATTAAATTGCAGCTCAATCAGTGACATACCACATGTAACATCTAGATATTTTGGGAAACAAAACTGATTGCCCAAAGTATGAACAATTGCAGCATGAACAGAGGAAGGTGTAAAATAGGGCTGCAGACCTTGAAGAAAATACCACACTTTGGCCATCATTTCAAAAATTTATTTTACTGGAATATGACTGCAATTGTTAGCAAAATTACTTGACAAATAGACAGCTCAGCAATTACTGTTTTATGTTTTTAGCTAAAATTTCATTAAAATTAACTTCTCTTGCTAAAAAAAAGAAGCATTTTGGTGCAGATTATCTCCATCTAATATCATGGGGGCTTCTGCAGATCAGTTGGTATTCAGCTCCTTTTGTTTACTTGCATCTGCTTTCAGCACATTTTGGCACAATTCCTTGTCTTGCATTTACATTGGTCTGAGGACACATGAGTGGTCTCTGAAACCTCTGGAGAAAAACAAATATGTTGATTAGTTAGTCTTGTTTTGTTTTGCTGTCTGAAATTTTGGGAAGATCAAGGGAGCATTTTATTAACAATTTCCTAAGTCTGTAATAGATTTTTTCTCTTTTGAGCAAAATCAGATGCTTTAAATTAAGCCAGCTGGTTAAATATTAATGACTTCTATAGAGCATCAAGCTGGCCCACAAACAAGCTCTTGGAGAAGTCATTCTATTTCTGAAAATATTTTGTTAGATAAATAAATCCACTTTTTAACTCTTCTTAAGATGTGGAATTTGGGAGTAAGTCTGGAATGAAGGAAGTGACATAGAAATATTTCCACTTCACTACTTCTGGAAAAAAAAAATCTCATAAAGCCTTGGGCTCAAAGGTACACCTTTTGATCACAGGACTAAAATATTCTTCAGTTTTCAGATATAACCCCATCATGACCTTTACAACTGAGGTCAAACCAAATGTTCAACAGCCAGTGTTAGAAGACAGAAGATAGTTTTAGGGATTATGAGTAGCCAGGGGTAGAAAATGAAACTGCAAAACTCCTAATATTCCCTGATTTTACACAGACAGAACCTAGCATTGAACAAATTAGTTTAAGGATCCCAATCATACTTGTGACCACATGACCCAAGTGCACATCTAAATTTGTATGGTCAACATGTTTGTACTTAAAAATGCAGATGCTAAAATGGAACCATTTCTAAAACATTTCCAGAATATCGATTTATTGTTGGCTAGAGAGGATATCCTCTCCGAAACCACTGACAGGGGTAGGTAAGAGGCACAGCCAGTGCAGAAAGGGAATTTGAAAAGCCACCTCTGATGGGTGGTCTTCAAGATCTGAGGAGAATTTATTAACACTTGTCACCTATCCCTATGTAAACTGCACCTGCACTTAGTAAATAAGTTATATCTGAAGATAGACTATTTTAATTTATTCTTGCCCCTGACACCATTTTTCTTTTTTAAAGAAACTGTAAAATTCCAAGTTTCTTTGCCTTGATGACACAGCCTGTCCCCGGCTTTTCTGCATCTTGGCAGCAAGCAAAATACTGTCCACTACCTTGTAGTTGTCATACCCAAACCAGCAGTTCATAACCTCTCCATTTCCAGGGAAATGCCTGAGCATCCCATTCATCTCGGGCACCGGCTGCAAAATGCCTGCTAGTGCACTTCCAGGCCTTGTATTTGTCAATCCTCCTTCTTCCTCCACTGGTTTAACTCCAGATTCCTCTGGCCTTCTGCACAGTCTCTTGCCATCTGTAACAGCCTTCCTGTATCTCTCTGCCTCATCAACTCTCCATCCCTTATCAGATCTCTTCTGCAAAACCTCTCCTCATTCCCCTGTCTGCACCTCTTAATTTCTTCCACTCTCTTCTGTCTCTTATTGGCCTTTGTCTCTCTTTAATATGCTCTACAGGCAGTGCCTTTCTGCCTCTGTTGGTCTGTAATTTATACAATGTAATATCTATGGTCTTGTATTATTTATTTTGTGAAGCATTTTAGGAGAAGAGTTCACCTGAAGGGAGCAATGAAAAATAAGATTGCATTGAATTATTGATAGTCTGTTAAGATGAGCTTGTACTATTGTTATCTCTTTTCATACTTTTTCTTTTCTGTCTTTTCGCTTCCCTTCCCAAAAAGCCCCAGAAATTTTATCTAAGCCTGTAGTGTGCACCTCCTGCTAACTGAGCAGTGATAACTTCACAGAGTTAAAAGGAATGAAACTTTGAAACAGAGCCCACCAAAAGAAAATGGAAAAAAAAAAAAATTAATGGAATTCTCAAAGGCTTATGGACTTGGATAATCGAAGTGCATAGTGACACTCCTGGGGACAGAGAAAGAAGAAAGCAGCAGGAGACTCTGCAGTGAGATCTGTTAACCTGCAGACACACCAGCAACACAGACCTAAAAGCACTGAGGAAATACGAAGAGTGCAAATCTCTTCCTTCTTCCTAAGGCCATCTTTGAGGAGCATGGTGGAAGCCCCAGTGTCTCCAGAGCACAAAAACCACCTGGCAGATTTTATGTCCAGAGCATTAGCTAAAAATTTTGGAGTTCCATTATTGGCCACAGCAGCATCAGGCCTCTAATACTTTGGCAAAAATTTTTACAGAAAGGAAAGAGGTACCAAAGGGGAATGAAACTTGGGAATGAAACTTGGGAATGAATCTTGTCATTCTGGTCAACTGAACAACCCAGCTGGATAATTACAAAGCAGTAGCAAAGGTAGCCAGGCAGAATAACTTTTATATATACCTTAAATTTATTCTTTTAATTTCCTTTTCAGTTCTTTTTTCATGAAACACATAGATGTGAATATCAGTCATCAGTTAAAGTAGATCTTGAAAGTTTTTCATGAAATTATTTCTCTAAGTCTCCATTTTCATTTTTGCCTTTCTGTTTTTCTCTCTCTCTCGTGCTTTCTTCATTTTTTTTTATTTCTTTTCATTTTGCTTGCAATTACCTGCATGAAACTTATTTATATGTTTCATTTACTTTATGATTACGGGTACATTCTCACACTCTGGTAATTATCTCTGGAGCAGGATATGATTGGCATAGGTAATGATGGCTAGCTTCAACAAAAGAGTCTGCAGTTCTCTCCTTTCCCTGAGAAATGACATAGTTTTACTCAACGATTCATAATAAAAGGAGGAAGGTCATCTTAGTCTATGGCCTAGTTGTTGTTGCAGCTTATAGTTCAGGTCCTTAGCTGAGGCAAGTCATTGTAACTTTGGGTTACTGGAAGGGAATTACAATGTCTAAAGCTCTGTCTCCTATTTCTTATGTACTGCCTTTCCTGCACTTAACGTTGCAGAACATTTTATGGCCACTTTATGTTCTGCAGGTAAATGAGATGTTATGAGATGCTCAGCGAAACTAAAAAAACAAAACAAAACAAAACAAAGCAAAACAATTTAAAAAATTCTCTCATCAAGGTAACATTTCTAGAGAGTGTAGGGGTAAAATGTGAAAAGATTAAATTGCAGCCAAAGAGAGTATCTGAGCAAATCATGCTCCGAGATTTATTGTATTAATTTAAAGGTGGTTAAGAGTTATCCCACTATGAAATTTGTGTCTACAGCCAAGGGATGGAGCAAACAGCCCCATTAAGTGTATCTGGTGCTGCTGGGGAGGCAGCAGGTAGGGAAATAGAAGGGAAAGGAAGACTGATGTTGAGGAATTTAGGACTTTTAGGTGAAATACAAGCTCAGCCAAAGTAAGTGAGAGACATACCCATGTCTCGGCCAGTCCTGGATTCTGACATGGCTGAGCTGCCCCATTTGTTACAGGTGACAGGTGTCCTCACTCTACTCAGTGTTGGACTGCTGCTAAAGAGGAGCTAACCTCAATTTCAGTTCAGGAGAACTTCCTTCAATAAAATCTTGGGGGAGTTCTTTCCCCAGTGGGTTAATACATGTAATTTATAAAAGAGCAGTAAGGGCACTGATCTGATATTTGCATTAAGTGTTGCATAGAATAAATCAAGACATTTCCTTGCCTTTATCTCCAGACAAAGCACAGCCTAATCAGCACTACATCTTTGGAATTTGCATTTGAGGACAAAGATGAAAGATTTTTTTGACAGTTATACAGCAGAAGTGGTGATGCAACAGATTAGAAATAGGGCTACACAATGGCTTGTTACAGATGAACTGTTGTGAGGACAAATTATTAGATGACATTTAACCTATGCTGGCATTTTTGTTTGCCCTTAGAATATCACCTAATTAAACGTGGATTTATTCTGACAAGCCAGATGGTCCTCTGGTTACTGCCAGGAGTCATGGCATGCCAGATCTATTCCTGGCTCTGCTACTTATCTGTCCTGTGACATTTGCAAATCACTTAACCTCTTTACACCTCCAAATTCCATTTATGATACCAGAAGAAAAATATTTTTTTTTACTATTAAAGGCTTTGCATACTCCAGTGAATTAAGATCACTAGCTGTTCCACTATTAATGAGAGGACAACAGATTTAAGTTTTTGGAGCTACATGATGAGCAGGCATTAACTGCTCCATCTCCCCAGACTTAAATAGACTCTGACTAATTCATGCTCTCTCAAAATTTGCCTCATTTTGTGTTCTCATTTAATTTGAAATCTGGATATTTTATTTGCTGTATTTTCCCATTAAGGTCCCATTCTCTTGTTTTTAATAATCTATTAACAAATGTATTCAAGGATAATAAATCCTTATGAAGTCATACAAATCAATGACTTGCTCTTATTGTTGCTGATAGATACCTAGCATTTCAACCATATGTGCTTCCAAGATGCTTTCTTAAAAGTAGTTATCCCTATGTCAATTTAAATTTTGAAATTAGAAGTAATTTTAATCTCTTCTCAGAATTCAGGTTTTTTTAGGAAATACGTACTTCTATGCCTTTGAAACTTAAGAGGTTCTTTTCCCTTCAAACTGGGACATTTATCAAATGAAGAAAAAATCAAAACCTACTCTTACACTTTTCCCAGGCTTTCCAAGAAATACCAAAGTTATTAAAAAGATATGACTGTTTTTCAGAAAGGAGATCTGAAGAAAAAGGTGTGGTAGTCACAAGTAGACCATTTGATTTTAAAATTGTCTCTATTCCTTTATACTTTGCTTTTCCTGAAAAGTTGGGCTCAGGGATGCTCCTTTGTGCTGGACTACATGTACAAACATTTCAGAAGGAGCTGATACAGTTGTGTCCTTCCTCACTCTTCTCATCTTCACCTCCTAGTTTTCTAAAATTTTTACATACTTTAACATTTTCATGGGCATTTACAGAAGATTTTTTTTGATCCAAAGCATCACTCAGCAATAGAGGTCCTTCAAAGGATTTTGTGTTAATTTCTTTGCAGCCCTTCCAGTAACTATGCATAGACTGCAAAGCAGAGGCAATTAGTTTTTTCCCACGTTTTACTGATGTCGGAACTTTGATTTTTCAATTTTAAACTTAATAATTTCCATATTCAATTGTTTGCTTCTATAAATTCAAATTTCAATGCCATTGTGCCTACATTTGGAGTAGGAGGTCTCTGAGGCATGTGATTAATTGCTAACAATTTTCTCTTAGATACTTTTTCTGTTGACTTATTTACTTGTTAGAAGATGAAGGTGATATGGATGTGTCTTTTGTATCCCAAATAGCAATAATAAGGTTGACTGTTTCTGCAAATGCTTTCTGCCTTCCTAATGCCATTGATCCTTGCTTTAACTTCTTCAATAATAGAAGCAATTTTTAAAAATAAATTTAAAGTGTGAGAAAAATGTATTATGGCAACACTGACATGTCTGAGATGCCTGCGAGAACGTGGTTCAGTTTATAACATATTGGATTGTAACTGGTTACTGGAACTTAAACTAGATAGAAATTGGCAGGATCAGTACCAGATGAGATGTTTCTATCAGAAATCTCAGTGATTCATCAAGTAGGCTTATGGCTATATTTCTTCAGGATTCCAAGATGTATAATTGAGTTTTAACAATTTCCCCAGGAATCCAGTTTTAACAGCTTGATTTAAAGCTCCTGGTAGGGAAGTATTTCCATCAGCACTGCTGGACTTTCACTCAGTATGCTCATACCTCCAGCAAGCCCTCATTTACCCTGGACATTCTGCTAATGAGTCACCACTACATCTCTGGCACTGAGCCCAGGCAGCAGCATTTGGCTCTAGAACCAACTTTTCTCAGGATGATGGACGTGTAGATCCGGGGTTTTGACTTGGACTCCTACTTGAAATAGTATTCCTTCTTAACTCTCAACTGAGATTAAAAATTATTAAAAGATGGAAATCCCATGGCCTTCATTAACTATGCAATAGCACACGATTCCCACAACACTCCGTACTCCTTGCATGTGACTTCTCTAACCTGACCCTCACAAGGACTCTCCCATCAATTCAGCAGTACTGGTGTTATTCCACCTTAAACTTTTCCACAGTGTTTTCCTGGCCTCTCAAAAACATTTCTCAGAGTCTTGGTTGCTACCTCATTAAAATGACCATTTGTTTCTCCTCCCCCCCAACAGTGGAAACAAATCCACCTTTCCCATGGAAAGCTCTGACACTTGTGAAAAGGATTTAAGTGACCCCAGTTTCAACAAGTGCAGAATGGGATGCTCTTTCTAGAGCTCTCAGCTCGGTTTTGCTGTTCTGCACAGCTTTGTGTTAGAACTGGCTGTAGGCTGTCTAAACAACGTCCAAATTATTAAAAAAATATTTATTAGAAATAGAGAGTTAAGTCATGTTTGCTCATCTTGTCCTTTGTGCATTTCATGTTGATGCTTATGGCCCAGCTATGTATCGCTTAAATATCCATCTAAAAAGAAGACCTGGGATCTTTCTGTACAAATGAAAGCATTCAACCTCTCATTTCTGATATACTTCACATTGTTTTCTGGTATAAAATGTCCACTAATTCAAATGGGGAGCAGAAACCTTGTCATGTGATATAACTATTCATCCTCTGTGAGCAACAAAAACTATGTAAATAAAGGCAAGTACGTGTGGAGCTGCCATATGCTGAAGTTTACTGCTAGAAACTATGTGATGGGAGCTGCGACTAGCAGACTCTGTTTGTCTCCCAGACAGATCCAGGGGTTGCATCTGTGCAACAAACATTTGTGACCAGCTTTTCTCAAAATATGCATGAGTGTAAAATCTTATTTTCTGTGGAAAGTCTCTCTAGAAATCCCAATTACAACTTATTGTAAAAAATTATAAGTCCTAGCATGATGCTATTGTTTGTATTCAGCTACTTTTCTTCTCTGAAAATGCAAAATTCCATTAAAAGTTTGCAATTTTTTTGGACCAAGACTAAATACAATGAAACTTGCTGAAAAGGTTGCATAAATTTTAAGTCCTCCTGTATGAGCAACAGTGTGGGATTAAAAATAAAAAGGCTGGGTTTACAAAGTTCCAATCTATATCAATGTGAAACAAAGAAATAAGAAGGTACATAAACTCACCACGTGTTTGGAAAAAAAATGAAAGTAATCCTTTCCTGCAAACCTTCCAAAAACTCAAGTGTCTGTTCCATGAGTCTCTTTGAGAACATGACTCTGTATAAATCAATTATCATTTTGCAAGTCACATTGACAGAGCCAGGACTTGGCCCTCTGACCACAGAGTCATGAAAGGTTATTACAAGCTTGTCATATTATTGCTGTAAATTTCCTGCTTACCTGCAAAACACACACATAGAGAAAGGAGACAAGGAAGGGGAAAAAAATTATTATTTTTAATTACCTTTGCCAAAGTATGTTCTTTTTTTTTTGCCTTTTTTTCTCTGAATAGAATGCACCATTTCTTCAGATGAATTTTTGGGTATGTTTTGAAACAAACAGGAATCACTTCTTTTGCAAATTACTTTCTGCACTGTGGAACCTGTTCCTTCATTATACAAAGTAATGATATTTTAGCAAGTATAAGTAGGAGTTTGTCCTCTGTTCCCTGGCACCGTGCAAATATCTCTACCTGATAACATTTGAAGATGATACCAGAATGATAACTTCATCGGTATATGCATTTTCATTTTAAAATAAATCTTTAAACATCTATTCTTCTGAGTTTTAATCACTTTGAAGACTGCATGATGGTTATTATTTTCATGAGCTTTCATAAAGGTATTTGGGTTTGCAAAAAACCTTATTGAAAATTAAATAACCAGAATAAGTTAAGAAGAAGCTAAAATGGAACCAGATGTACCTCAAGAATTTGTTTGAATCCGCACAAAATATTGTCTATGGAAAGTATTCAGTGTTTAATTGCAATCTTCTCTTCTTAGACCGCAGGCTATGGTTATCCTTATACTTTCATCAGCACTAAATGAGAATAATTACCCAGAAATACATGTAGCTGCCCTAGTGCAACGCTAGTGTAATTGGCAGAGAAATCATGCTCCACAGATTTATGTTCATTCCCTTATAATAAAATTGCTTGATCTTATTTTAATTCTGATCCTGTTTTCAAAGGCAGAAGAAATTTCTTAAACTGATCTTTACTTCAGTACAAGCTGCAGAAGCTTCACATTCACTCAGCACAAAATTCCCAATGAGGCCTTGGGAACATTCAGTATCTGCCTCTAACAAATTAATCCCTCAGGAGATAAGTATCCAACATCTTAGAAGGAATGAAA
This sequence comes from Turdus rufiventris, assembly GCA_013186435.1. Taxonomy (NCBI): domain Eukaryota; kingdom Metazoa; phylum Chordata; class Aves; order Passeriformes; family Turdidae; genus Turdus; species Turdus rufiventris. The sequence continues at coordinate 1,707,538 of PYHW01009542.1, read as the reverse complement.
ACCTTTTGTAAGTGAATGCTTTTATTGTCTATTACAGTCCTCATACGAGTTTACTGAACAGAGTTGCCAAGAGACCACTGACACTGCATTTTCTGCAGGTCCTTATGTATTTTGTGGAATACACAGGAAACTGCTGTGAATTTATAGAACAGTTTTTTTCTGGTGCATCCTAGTCACAGCTGTGTGCATTTATGTCATGAGTAATTAGGCAGGCAGGAAAGGTGTGTATAATATCTTTACTCATTTTAACCAACAGCCTCTTTTCAAATTCCCTCCTGTTGTTTCCTCAAGAGGTGGCATGGAAATTTCTGCTAGCACATCTAATTAAGTAAAGCACAGATTAGTTAAGACCCCTCTAACTTCACGAAATTTAAACACATTCCTCCTAGGGAAGAGACCATAATAAGTTTTTCTACACCTGGTCATGATCGCAATTCATGAGTCCTTGAAAGCTCCTGAAATCCTCTGGTCTGTCTGTGCAAAAGCAAGGAGTCCTGGACTGGTGTGAGCTGTGTGGTGAGGGTCAAACACTCAAAGTGTGGCTCTTGATACAATTTTCTCAAGTACTGACAAAAAAGAGTTTAACAGCATGGGTTTCAGGAGTATACTAACTGGAGCCCTCAGTTTTCAAACTGAGTCTGTTGTACCTGCTCCACGACCTAGAACTGCTCAGGGGGTGTGGGCTGTAGCATTCTTCCCTTGGCAGGTTGGAACCCACTCCCCCTTGCCAGTAGCAGTTCATCCACCCAGGATATGCAGATGGGAGCTGCAGTCCTCCAGAACTTGTGGGTGATTAAAGACCAGGTCTCTGGACCTCAGAAATCACTGTTCATAATTCAGCATTTTTAAAGCAACTCCTAAAACAGAGGAAGAAGGCAGTAGAACAAGCTGCTCTGTTTAATGGCTTCAGTAGGGGAAAAGAAAGTAAAGAGGATACCTGAGATGTGGAAACCACTTTCTTCTTCTGTAGCCCAATGCTTGATGCTGATTTTTGGCTCAGAGACCAAAACCTTGGATTTTTAGCTAGAAGCAAGAAAAGGGTTAGTGCTTACTAGATATAAGCAAGCATCTTTTAGCCTAGACACTCAAGAATGAATGTTCTATAGAATATTATTTTTCCCTTTTTTTTTTTCCTTCTCTTACTTCTGTGCAGTTAATGAGAGATAAGCAATAGGTAATCTAAAGCAATACAAATGTATAACCATTCCAATGAGTGAGGTCTTTCTACCAGATAATGGTGGGTTTCCCTGGGTATCTCTGAGCTGCCTAATAACATCAGTGGGGAGGACCCTGCTGGTAGATGAAGGAACATTGCTGTTAGGAATAGATTTTAATCTCTCTCTTTCACTCACCCAAGTTGTTACACTAACTAAAGTATAAAGCAGTAGGTTTTTAGTATATTTGAATATAACACAAAGAAAATTAATCTGGAAGGATTTAGCATACCTGGAGTGATAGCTACAGAAAGAGAGAGCAACTGGTTTATGAGAGTCAGAAAAAGACTATAGAAAATCTTAGGCCATAAAATTCATTTATTATTACAACCCCAAACAACCTATCCTTTCTCATACAGCAACTAAACATAAATATGTATGTGCAGATATAGAGATCCCCCAAGGATTTAATCCAAGGAGCTATTAATGCATACATTTGCCTTTCTAAAGACATAATTTAAAAGGCCTGAAATTATTTATCTAAATTTTATTACAGGTATAAACAAAAATTGAGTCTGTCTAAAACTCTATTTTTTAATTTCTACTGAGTTTTAGACATAGTAAATCTTAAAGTCTGAACTCTCTCTGAAAAAAACAATGTGATGCTTTTTATATTCAGACATATGCTGAAATAAGAACAGTAAGCACAGTCTTTTCCATAAATCTATTCCACCATAGCAAAAAGACATTTTCTGAGGGTGGCATAATTACTGAATTATTTCTCAGCTACTATTGTCACTGATATTCTATTGAGTAATGTAAATTTGAAATATATAAATGAAAAAAATATTACATGCTATATTGATCAACCAGTGCTGATCTTAAAACCATTTAAAACACTGTTCACTTATTTGTGCAACTTCCACTGCATGTTCTGAACAAATAATAATAAAGGACAATATAGTTTTGCTAAAAGAGCTGAGTCCCAAAGGTACCTTGTGCTCTTCATATAAAGAAGAATTCGGTATATTGTTATTGTGTATTGTCTCCCTTGGGACACTGAAATTTACTCCTGCCAGATTAAAAAAGACCTGATATAGTTCTTAGTCCAAAAATACTGTTTCTCTCTCTTTTTGTTGCCTGTCGGAGTGCATCAGCTCCCTCCCACTGAATATGTCTTGCTGGCACATCGCTGCATCCGTGCTGCAGAGGAGCTTTCTCAAACCCCAAAATTCTGCAGAGAACACCTGAAATTTTGTTTGACTCTAACCTCAAGGCACAGGAAACTCACCTTTTATATCTCTGTTTTCCAGTGATTTGTCTACAACCCCTGGAGGTACTTTGGTTATTTGTAGGGAAGGCAGGAAATATAGCTAACAAAAATAAATCTGTACTCACTAGTCTTATAATTGCAGCTCCATTAGTGGTTTTTTCTGGGTGTATAAAATAAAAAGTTTGAAAACTTTTGCTCTACGATCTTACAGTGTAGACATTAGGCACCTGACAGTATATGGAAAAAAGACAAGTAAGAAGGAAACTGGGGAAAAAGGATGCAACAGAAATTTATTGAAATAGCAGATGATGATGGGATAGACTTATTACAAATATTATTGTCATTGTTGTTTTGTTGTCGTTATTATTGCTCTTGTTGTTGTTATTGATAACCCAAAAAGCAAACCATAACACTTGAGCAGAAATATATCAGTGCAGGGAAAATGTTCCATATGCCTGTGTATAAATAGATCTAGTAGAGACCATAACAACAGCTCTGCTGCAGCTCTCTCAGAGCTGGGTTGAACCTGAAAAAAACAATGGGTGATTGTTTCTTGCTACTTTCATTCTAGATGAGAGGGAGCCATTGTAATGGGACTGCCTATTAATGTGGATGTAAATCAGTGAGGCAAACAATAATTATACAACCAGAAGAACAGACTGGGTAGGTTGGACATGTCCTCAAATTGGTTGTCTCTGTTGGAAAGCAGTGGCAAGTTCTGCCTCTGCCCACTAAATACTTACAAGAAAGAACAAACTGCTTAATCACTGCAAGTGCTTGTTGCCCTGTACTGTGGGTTAATCCCAGAATAATCATTTTTTGTGAGTTATGTCTGTAGGATTCACATTGAAGCACAGAATCACAGAAAGTCTGCATAGGAAGGGATCTGGAAGATCATCTAAATCCCATTCCCCTGTCATGGACAGGGATACCTTTCACTAGGCCAATTTGCTCAAAGTCCCATCCAACCTGGCCTGGGACATTTACAGAGATGAAACATCTGCAGCTTCCCTGGGAAACCTTTACCAGAGTCTCACAAAACTCACAGGCAATAATTTCTTTCTGATATCTAATCTAAACCTGCCTCTGTTGGTTTGAAGCCATCACTCCCTATCCTATCACTACATGACCTTGTAAACCATCCCTCTCCAGCTTTCCTTTAGGTCCCCTTTAGGTGCTGTAAGGTACTCTAAGATCTCCCTGGAGCCCTCCCTTCTCCAGGTTGCACAATCCCAACTCTCCTGCCAGCATAGGAGAGGTGCTCCAGCTTTCTGACCATCTTCATGGCTCTTCTCTGGACTCCAACAGGTCCACATCCTTTTGATGCTGGGGCCATCCCAGGTCCTTGCTCACCACGTAGTATAAGAGGAGATGAACCTGTTCTGTGATGTCAGAATCAAAGCAACTGAAAAGATACCAATTAGTAGATCACTATAAAATAAAGAAAGCAACTGCACTTCACATTCAGTTTGAGTAGTGGGTATTTTCTTTAGGAAACAAATTATATCAAGATAGAAACTGCTCTTTAGCTTTTTGTTGTGTTATTTCCTTCTCCTTTGCCTGTGTGTGTCTGTGTTTTGGGCATTCATTTCCTATATCCTAGGAGTCATTAACAAAGATATGTGTTTTCATTTGTGGTAGTGAATCTGATTACACCATTCAAGGGAACATGCAATGAGAAGTATTTGTATGATATAGTGAAGACAAATATTTGTCTTCCACGGGGGTATTGTGGCTAAGCAGATCATAGTTCATTACAAAAAGTCACATAGGGGAACACTGTCTTGACTGATTGCCTGTGGCAGAATTGGAGTGCCAGCTCTGACCTATACTTTCTTACATGTCAAATTCTGAAGTACTAATACATCTAATTCTTTTTTATATAATTGAGGGTATATAATGACAATAATTATTAAAGCTCATCAGTTCTTCAACCTTTATTTTCAATCTTCTTAATATTAATTGCCAGAGTCTACCATTTAGATGTAATGGAAATGTTGTAGGGAGAACATATTTGTTCCTGTTTTATTGAAGCATTTTATTGAATGTCATTTGTTGGAGTTTTGAGGTGGATAATTTTGGCAACTGTTTGTACAACATTAACTTGCAGACTCTACAGCTTGGACCTAGGTCCTTGAGTCTTCCTGTAGAAGTTTAAGACTTTGGATTCATAAAAGATAGTTCA
>PYHW01009542.1:1652036-1693795 GCA_013186435.1 Turdus rufiventris | reverse complement strand
TTTTTTTTTTTAATTTTATTTTTTTTTAATTTATTTTTTTTCCCCTCCCAGTGAAGGGCTGAGTGCTTTGTTCTGTGGTTCTACGAAGAATTTAACTCTACAGCGGCTTAGCGCACTGTTAGTGACTGGGCTCTCCCACCCTCCCTATTCTTGCATGAGCCGGGGACGAGGAGAGTTGGGGGGATCGGGGGGGGACCGGGGTGGCGGATGTGGTTTAAATGTTTTAAGTTCAGAAGCGGCATTTTTTTTTCTCTTTGGAGGCGTGTCTAGCACGTAGATCTATAAAGAGGAGAGCCGCTAATGACGGATGTTCTGTCAAATTTAAAAGGTGCCAATTACCACGGAGTCACCGGGTGCCATCGAGATGTGTCTGCCGAGATTGATTAAGAGCCGGGCTCGGCGGGGTCAGGAAGGCAGCGCTGCTCACACGCGTGTCCGTGGGGGAATCTCCGCTCTCCCCGGGCAGGCTGCAGACGAGGCACGGAGGAGGTGAGAGTCACACGCCAGAGGGTTTCAGGACTGGGCTTTTATTTCCGTGGGAGATCGCGGCGGGGAGGCAGTGCTTGCGAGGAAGTGAGATGCTCCCCGCTTGGGGAGGCTGGCACGGCGGAGGATGTCCCTGCGGCGGTCCGTGAGCATCACACGCCGCTGAGCAGCGTGGCACTGGGGAGCCCCCTGCAGCTGGGCAGAGCCAGCTCCGAGCTGCCTGCTGCCTGCACTCCAGCCGTGCTGCTGGAAGCGGTGCCCGGATCTCTGCAAACCTTTCTGCAATGGAGGGAGGGAGGCTGGGGAGTCCCCGGGACTGCCGTGCGCTGCCGGGGTCATCCCAGGGCAGGGACGCCACCCACTCCCTGCTCGCCACTGTGGGAAGGGCTGACTCCTGCTCGCAGTGACTGAACTCTAATTAAATCTCCAGAAATCAACGAGCACAATCAAACACTCCCTGGGAGGGAAAAAAATAACAGTAATGGTAATAATAAGGGGGAGAAGAGGCAGGCGTTGTGACTTTTGAGGCTGCTTTATCTTCCTGATTAGTGAATGTTAAAGCGTGTGAAGTGCCAACGTCTGAGAGACAACCCGTGGGAGGTGCAGAGGGCGGCTGGGGCTGAGATTCTGTCTGGCAAAGGAAGGGGCACTCAGACTGTGGAGATGGCTGTTCCCTGCCCTGGCACTTGACGTGGAGCAATCCCATGGGGCTGCAGCGTGCTTATGGCATGCTACCAACCAGCCGGTACCAAATATCATCTGAGTTGCCAGGATAGCTGTCTTCCAACTTTGCTGTGAAGTCTGGCAAAAATTTCTGTGAAAGCTGAGAAACCAAGGGACAGAAGTCAGGTCCCAGGTGCCTTGATGCTCCTGAAGAGCTACAAGTAATCCAGCCCTTAAACAATGTGGAAGTGCTTTCAGGTAGAGAAACACAGCTTTGTGTACACTGAAGGACAAGTACCTCCAAAATTCAGAGCTACCCATCTCCAAATTAGCCAGTAGTAAGGAACATAAAAGATCATTTGGTTCCAACCCCACTGCCATGGACAGGGACATCTTCCGCTAGATGAGGTTGCTTAAAGCCTCATCCAGCCTGACCTTGAACCCTTCCAGGCAGTAGCCGCACCCTGAAGGCACGTCACCCTCTTTGGGGTAAATCCACCCCTAAGACCCTTCCAGAAGCAACAGCTACATGTATGTGAGTCGTGCAGACAGCTCTCTTCCTGGAGCAATCTCAGGCCAAGAAATACTTGAAGGAGTAGTGGTTGAAGTGGAGAGGAAGGGAGTGGTTGGGCTGTGGCTCCATCAGCCTTTCAAGACAAAAGATGGGGAAGGGGATGCAGCAGCCAAAAGCCTGGGTTGCCGTCATAAAGTCCACTTCTCTTTTTCCACTTATCACTTCCCCCTACTATTCTTTGGACAATAGACGAGATGGGTTCCACTTTGCTGCTTCCCACTCTGACAACCCCTATCCCAAGGGAATAAAAGCAAATTTCAGACCACAAATCAGTTCTGATCCAGGAGAGAGGTAAATAAAAACAGAGAAAACCTGACGATTTTTATATCTAGATTACGTCCCTAGAACTAGCAAGTTTCCTTAAGCCGAGTGAACACTTCTTAGCCTAGTGACTATTATTAAAGACGAATTATTTATACCCTATGAGAACTAACTGTTGTTCTCAGAATGCATTTATTTTCCCTAATTTATTTGTCATTGTGTGAAGTAAGCCTCTCCCCGTGAAAATTTCAAAAAAATAATCAGCTTAAGAAACTGAACTGGATTTAGTGTGAAGCCTCCGATGACTGCAAGAATCTAAAAGCAAGATCTCTTTCTTTTTCCTCCCATACACTGCTTTAGACTTAGAGTTATCAAGATTTTTTTTTTTTTTAAAGACAGTATTGCAGGGAAAGATGGGGACGAGGTAATTGAAAAAACAAAACAAAACAAAAAAAAAAAAAGTGGTTCTGATGTCCAAATTGTAGATAAAGACTTGTGATGAGAAAGAGGGGAGTGCCTGATGAGGAAGACGGGAGAGTGTGTTGAGAGATAACAAGAACCAGTAATTTCTATTCAGCAAAGCTACCAAATCAGAGAGCACTGCGATCTTATTGGAGGAGAGCCTTCAACAGCAACTAATCCTGTCATATTGAAAGAAAATTGTAAATGCTCTCTGCAGAAATTGCCTTCCAATTGCAGCTAATCGAGCCCACTTGGCACTCACACACATCACACAACCCCGCACACCCCTCCGGGTGGTCGGCGAGCGGACCCACAGCCGCAGCACCCGGCGAGGACATTCACCAGAGATGCTCTCCTAGACACCCCACTTCCCTTGCTCGCCACCAGCCCAGCGAGGGCGGCAGCTTTTACCCTCATTTCCCCACTAGCTCTGGGGGAACTATGAATTATCACTCGCTCGAGTCCCGGCTTCACTTGTTTTTAATTACTCCAGTTTTGTCTAAACCTTTAAGCCAGGCTTGATAGCACTATTGCTCTAATTTATTTGTTTTTATTTTTTTTTTTAAGCTCCACTTGGCTGCAATGAAGCAGCGACTCCCGAGGGTCAGAGCCACCGAGGGGCTGTGTGTATGTGTGCGCCTGTGGGTGTGGGAGGGCGAGAGGGAGCGAGAGACAAAAACTCCATCAGCCCGGACAATGCCACCTCTTGTCTAAAGCTTCCAACCTGTTATTCTTTACCCACGCTATCACGGTACCAAGTGATCTGTATTTCTCCCAGCCCAACCCCCTTCCCTCCTCGTGGAAGATATGGAAGAGGAAGATAAAGCTGCTGGCTGCGTGTGCTGACGGCGCGCAGCCCGCATGCCTCTGCCACCACAACCGGGGCCGCTCCGCAGCCACCGCTCCGGCGAGCCGCTTGCAGCGGGATGAGATGCAACTTCTGCTAATTGGATCACAGGTAGGAAAACTTTGCTTTTTACTGACGTTTCCTCTCTCTTTCTCTTTTTTTTCCCCCTCCTTTTTCTTTCCTTTTTTTTTCTTTTTTTTTTTTTTCCTCTTGGCTTTTCTTTCACGTTCTCCACCCTCCGCCCCTTCTTCGCCGCACCTAGGATTTCAGCTGCTGCTGTCATAGGAAAGCTCCCGCCAAGGAAATAATGTCTAAGAAAAGAGCTTTTGCTTCCTGGCAGAAGAAGCAGAACAGACCATAGGGAACTTTTGCTGAATGGTTCACAGCTGAGCGGGCCACCGGTGAAAAGCAGCGAGAGGAGATTAGGCAAAGCGATTGTCCCCAGCACATAGCCCTTCTCTGTCGAGTTGCAGTTGCGATATTAACCCCAGAACCGAGCCTAGCATGGTATAGCGGGAGAGACACAGTAGCTTGATTTAGAGAAACCTTCACATTTTTCAAGCGCTATACACAGGCGGTTTTATTACAAATGCTGCGTTCCGATAGGTTCATCTGCCGGGCTACCATTCCCAAAGCCCGCTGTGACATGCTTGTCGACGACTCCTGCAAAATGTCACCGGGAGCGGGGAGCGGAGCCTGCCCGCGATGCGCGCTCGCTGCCGGGAGCGCAGGAAGGAACGGGGCGGGCGGGATCCCTGCCTTACGGGACCGGGAGGGATGCGGGGCACGGGGGAGGGGGATGCTGCTGTGCCGGCGCTGTTCCTCGCCCCCAGAATCCCTGCTCTGCCCGGGAGCAGCTCATCTCCCGCTGCCTCATCTCTCATGTCTTGCCGCGGGGAGAGGAGCGCGGGCTCGGGGCTCCGCCGGAGCTGGGAAGGGTCTGGACTTTCCCCGGCTCATTTCCAGCCCTGCTTCCCCGCATCCTTGCCCCTGGGGCTCGCCCCCCGGCGCAGAAAGCAGGGTGCTGCGGGAGAGGATGCTGCCGGCGCTGGGTCCGGCTCGCCGCTCTGCCCCGGTCCGGCTGAGGTTCCGGCAGGGCGGTGTCGGTCCCGGCCGTGCCTCCGGGCTCCCTTTCCGTGCTTGGGGCCAGAAGGAACGAGCTGATACTTTGAGAGGGAGCTCAGATCAAGCTGTGGGAGAACTGCCTCCCAGAAATAGTACTGGGGCATCGAGGTCCTGGTGCAAGGCTGTGTAGGGGGCTCTGAAGGGACGAAGAGCTTTCTGCTTCTTCTCGGGCAAAAGCGATTCTGGCCATGTCTCCGTCTAGGGCACTTCTGCTGGCTTTGTACCTTCCCACCAGTCTGCCCCGTGCCATGCTTGGCGGCTGCCCCGGCACCGGGGTGATGGGGCAAGGCAGGCTGGGAGCTCCTCTGCTCGGCTGCCCTGATGCCAGGTGTTCCTGGAGAATGGCTGTGCCCACTGCCAGCTCCCAGTGGAGGCTGTCAGGGCTTGAACTCATCCCCACTGGCCCATGGGTGAGTCGTTACCCCTTCACTGGGTGAAGGACAAGGGACGCTTCTTCCCACCCCTGCAAGATTGTTTATTCCTACTCGTTTTGCTGGCTAAAGTTCCTTTTAGGGCAAGGAGAGGGCTTTATTTCCAACTGGAAATTCTTGCTGCAAATCTAGCCAGAATGACATCTATTCCCATTATTATGTATCAACCAGTGTATTGGCACACATTGGCTTGTCCCTGTTCCTTAAGGAAGATATTTTCTTTACAGAAGGAAAAAGGCAAGGACAAAAAAGAGTTTAACCTCTACTTGACAGCCTGTTCTTTCAGCTATTTGGGAGATATACCAAATCCACAAACTACAAAAAACAATAAGGAAGGTTAATATGGGAGAGCAGAAGTATGCATGCTGTCTGCTTTTATAGTATAGCATCACTAACAATCACAGCCCCTGTCTGAATACACACCAGTTGTGATTGTGTGGTTTATGACACCAGCCGCTCTCGACGACTCATCTGTAAACCTCTTTAAGCTACACAGAATACACTTCCTCTTTCCTTTAGGATATCTTTGATAAGTTTGGTTGTCCCTCTGCAGGACCTCTCCTACTTTTGCACTCAGCGCAGTGAGAAGAGCAGTAATCTCACTGGTTTGTTAAACATGTGCCCCACTGAGCTGCCCTCTCCGTTCCTTCCCTCAGCACTCTGTGATTTCTGCATTGCAGTCCACTTGGGGAAAAGGCACTGTGTATGGGGAGGAGGGGTCTAGAATGTCCCCAGCTTGCTTAGGATGGAGGGCAGAATTATAAAAAGGTGATGTCATGCTTTTCTGCAATCCAAACCCAGGATTTCTAGTAGCATCCTCTGTCCAAAGGGTTGTAACTCTGTGCCTGGGCAGAGCGCAGGGGGACCCAGACCACGTGTGATCAAGAATGTCCTGAGGAGATAGAAGGAGCCGCAGTCTGGCTGTGCTCTGTCATCATCCAGGATGAAGACCCAGACACTGAAAGGAGGAAATTGANTTTTTTTTCCCTGCTAGGTGTTCAGCCCAATGCCCACTGTCACTTTGGTTGTCACCTCTGTGCTGAATCCCTGTGTGTGATGGTTCTCAGCTACTCAAAATGCTTGGCTCTTTCAGCCCTTTTGATGTCTCATTCAAAAGTATTTTGAGGACACCTACTATGAAATCCTTCACTGTTGTAAATGTAATCCTAGGAGGTTACTCTGTCCCACTTCACTCCTATAACCCACTCATCCATCCACCCAGCTTTCCCTTCCTTCTTCACTAATATCACGACCTACATGCAAAGGACATATCTTCTGGTCCTGTTTGCATAGCAGTGCATCATGGGGAGATCAGACAAGCCAATTATAATGAAGCCAATCCCCTCTCTGTGAAGTCAAGACCTCTTTGAAAGTTGAGTTCAGTATAAGGCGAATAGGAAGCCGCGGAGAGTTGGATTTCCAGCCCGAAGCCCAAATCTCTGCGCCCTCTAGTGCCAGAGGCAGGCGAGGAAGAGCATCCCCGGGAGCAAAGAATGTGAGGCTTCTTAGCCAGCTGCAGCAGAAAGAGACAAGTAAGTGGCATGAGAAAAGGACATTCTTCCGTTCTTCCCAGCGTCTGTTGCCAGTCAGATCCTCCCTCTTATAAATCCCAAGCTGGAAAAAAAAAAAAAAAAAGGCAGAAGGTGTTCAGCTGATCCTGGTTTGGTCACTCGGAGGTTATGGCATGGGTGGGTTAAACTGTGGAGTAAAACATGGGAAGAAATTAGTCTGGACTTCCCAGCTCTATGCCTGACCGGTGTTTTGGAAATTTTGGATCTCTCTGGCTTTGAGCTTCGCAGCTTGAAGCAACTCTCAGATAATTTGGAGAGATTTGAAGGGACAGAAGAGGATTACTTACTTGTGAAACTGCTGCCCTGACCTTCTACCGGCTGTTTGGGTGGGTGGATGGGATAGGCAACAGTAATCAGGCTAAGGAAAGCTGAAGGGCCATAGATCCAGCTCATATGAATGACAGGAATAATTTTTTCACAAATGCTTGTAGCCTTAAATCTTAAAAAGCTTAAATTGTATGCTGGTATTTAACGCATGGTAACATTAAATTGTGGTAGCATTTCAAACCCTCTTAAACCCATCTCAGAGATTCCCATCTCTAAGAACCAGGCTGCAAACAGAACCAAGCGCTGGGAACTCCTGTAGCTAAATGAGACTCCATGCACACCACCTACCATCTTCTATGTTTTGGCAAAGGTAGATTTCAGTTTTGCTAGGGTCTCTGAATCTTTTCCTGTGTCAGAACTGCCCAAAAATATAGTTCCCTACTTGCTTGTCCACATCCACCAGCTGACTGCCAAACACCTGTGCCTAGCAGATTGCATTCCCTAGCTCTCCATATTAAATCAAAAAGGGATCCCTTGCTGACTTATCCCACCTACATTTCCATGATTGAAGTAGGAAGAATTAAAAGTTGAGACCACTCCTGAATCTAATTAAAGGGCTGCCTCCTTTTCCCATACACCCTGGGCTTGCTGCTCTGTAAAAATGCTTTAGGCTGTGGAGCTGCTTGTCATTTTGGACTGCCGGTCCTACCTTATAAGCTATATTGTTACCTGTCTAACACCATCTATTCCACATAGACAGGGTTATATATCAGCAGGTCTTCCAAATAATATCTCTCATATTACACAATTCAAAGTCCCAAGAGGATAGGATACTGTGAAGTGAGTTCCATCCCATTTCCATCAAGCTCTTCCTAAAGAATGCTGGCCAATGCCACTAAGATGTGCAATGGGATTTCAAGAAGTCCACGTGCTTCATGTATTCATTCTTAATGATACAGATTAAATGAAACAACCACATTTAGGGCCAGCTGCTCTGCTCAGAGTCTTCTGCATGTTTTCTGTTTGACACCATCCCAGTATTTCTTGAGACTCCAAGGGCTAGATTCTGATCTTAATTACATTCTTTCAAATCAGGGGTGCCTCCAGTGATTTTAATTGTGTCTGGTTCATTCTGGTGCAATTGAGCTCAGAATCTGACTTTCATAGAAACATAGTAAGTGTTGTAATTAGAATATGCCAGTGTTTTGACAACTGTTCATGGAACAGCTCTGTTTCATCAGACTCTGCTGAAAGGGAAATGCAATGTGATAATGGGCATTGGGAATAGCACTGGGCACCTCTCACAGTGATGGCAATAAAGAACTCTGTGAGCAGCCACAACATAAATAGGCGAGGAATTCTGTAAAGCAACATCTCCCAGGGTTGCCCTCAAGCTCTTAGAAAAGCTCCGAGTAAACTGTAAGCATGTGTGGGTTTTCTTAGTTATTTTGTTGCTTGTGTTTTTTGGTTTGGTGTTTGGTTTTGTTTGAGTTTTCTGGCTTTTCTTGCGAGAGGTGTAATGAGACAAAAATATCTCCATAGGTCTTTCTTCTGAATCATTGTCAAAATTAGAAACCAAGGTGATAAAATAAACCTAGTAATTTAAAAGAATTTTCTTGCTTAGAGATTTCTCTGGCTCAGGATTTTCAGGTAGCCTGAATATATAAAGATCTCTTTATTTCTATACAGATAGGATGCTCTTCAAACATGAAAATTAGATCCTTCTCTCTTGTAATCCATGTTTCTCCATGTGAGAAACAAAAATTAGCAAAAACTATACATGGAGAAAAATCAGGTTTCTGATATAGCCCATAGCATTTTCATAGATTCTGAGAAATTTTCTCTCAGCTTTGCAATGAATTACTGATGATTATTTTAAACTCATCTATCTCATGTTCAGACAATTAGAAAGCAGAGCAGTCATTTATTGAAAATTATTCATAACTTTGTTCATGAGTAATGGCATCAAGCTTATTCCGCTATTATTTCTGAAATCCTTTAAAGCAAGCCAGTGACCAATGATTTATTCATGAAAATATTCACACATTGCAAAAGTTTCATGAATGTTAGCATGAATAATTAACAGAATTTGTGTTATTTGTTCTCATTGCTCATTATGTTCCTATGCACAAAGGCATCAGTCATCTACTTACAGAGCATTAAAACATAATGATTACAGCATTGGATCAGACAGGTGTTTTGCCTCATCCTATAGAGTGTTTCTATCAATGTTGGTTACCAAAAAGGCAGGTGTAGCAAATGCTGCCCTAAATATCTGCCCTGCCCTCAGCGAAAAGGTTTTTATACCCATCAGCTTGGGTTTGCTCACTGCCCAAAGTGGAAATGGAAACCTCTGGTGCTTTCAGACAAGCTGCAGATGTACTCACCGGCCAGATGAGCAACTAATCCAGTATTGCCTCCCAGTAAGTTCAGTACAATAGTGATAGCATGTAGCAAGGAATTCAGCACGTGAATTAAATACTTTCTTTGGAAAATCATACTTCAGAGAACATTTGATCTATTTAAATTAGTTGTTTTTTGGTGTTATAGATACTTCTCAGTTATATGACATGAAAAGACCAACTGGAACAGCCAGCATTCACATACCAGAACATGGTATAAGTGTCATTCATTTACTCCCACCATGAGAAAAGAAAAGAACAATAAAATAATTTCCATTTCAGCACCTCTTACTCCTCCCACGCTAAGGAAAGTTTTGGTTTTTCTGTTTGGTTTGGGCTTTTTTTTTTCTGACTGCTGCTGTAATAGAGCAGAATAGGCTTGTTCCTTGTAATGCCATAGTGAGTGGCCACAGCTGGCTTAGAACCCAGAAAGGCTTCCAAATATTTCACTCTACCTGTGATTGTTCTGCCTCAGCCAATGTTAATTTCCATTAGCTATTCAAATGTTAACTTCTCCCAACTTAATTAACATACTACGAAGTGCTTCAATCCTTATTATCTTTTTTTTCTAGGAGCAACAATTTCAGTAAAGAAGTTAAGTTCTTGGAAAACCCAACTGTTAATCTTTTACTATGAAAAAGGATCATTCATGTGTAGCTTCTGTTTTCTCTTTCTTAACTAGCTTCTAGCTTGTAACAATAATCTACCTATTCTACAACTTAAATTTGACAAAGAATTTACTACAATATATGAATACCTATATATGCAGAATTTCAGGTTGCTTTTCTTGGTCTTTTAGCTTGATGCTTCAAAGAATATATATCAGACAACATTTTTTAAAAAGTTATGATTCTTTTTTATCCTCTCCTATATGTAAATCTAGTTTCTGTTAGTTTCAATCAATTAAGGTGGAAGTGAAACAAGGCTTTTCAGTGTAGGATACCTAATACTAATCCTGTGCCTGTCCTAAATATAGGTATGCTTGTTGCTACCCTCCTGTCCTTCTGCAGCGTATCTGACTTCAGTGACAACTTGCGTATTTTTGCTATCAGCACTGCCACTTCAATTTCAAATGCTTTCCAAACCCTTGCATATATAACCATGAGGTCTTTTTGATATGCTGCTGTTTAGTTTATCAGTTTGTTCCAATGTTTCTCCTTTCAGAGTTTCACGTTCTGACAGCTCATGTGCTTTCTTTTCTTGAAAAAAAAATAGGTCTAACATGGATATCAACACAGCATCATTTGTAGAGAAGATTTAACAAAAAAAAAAAAATTCAGAACCACTGTAAAGTCCTTTTCCTCATTAATTATTCCAAACAGTCCCTTGATTTGCAACAGGTCCCACTGGTTCCCTCCTAAACTAGGTGAATTTAAGACCTTTGAGAAATATCCTGCAGTTCCCCCCCTGTGCACACCACCACTAGCTCTTGTCAGTTTGTGCATCCTTGGCCCTCTTCATTTACCACTGACATTTTGTTTGTGTTTTATTTTAACTCCCTCCCTTACCATGGGCTTCACCAGACAGGAAGTGTCATTTTGTCACACCTGGTTGCTTGGCTCAAACAACTTCTTGGACCTTAACATTTCACAATAACTTTATTCCTGTCTTGCCTTCCAGTTTGCTTTCTGCTTGACTTCACAAAATCAGAAACTGTCTGTTGAAATACCTGTTGTTCTGAATCCATGGATTTACATTCTTTCTCTTTTGTTCTTTGGGGCGGTGTTATTATTTTTAATTTATTTTGTTTCTGCCTTCAGCACTTTTTCAGCAGTTCACTAATTATAATCAGTTTGTCTCACACTCTTAATGCAGCAATAAGTTTATTATTTTTCAGTGTTTTGACTGTATCATGTCTTCAGCTATTTAGTTAAGAGCATCTACTCTTATGTCCTCCACTTATTCTAGAAATCACTTAGGAATTGATGAGGTTTTAAAATCTGTGTGTACCAGTTAGTTTGCCAACACACAGGTGGGTGAACTCACCAACAGTTACAATTTCATTAGACTTTCATATCTCTGGTCTCTCTCCATAATAATCCATTGAATATCCCAGATATTTCCTGGACTAAGGATGCAGTGCTAGTGTTTTGTGCAAGCATCAAGGGTGAATCAGAGAGGATATTTTTTCACTTAGCACACTGGACTGAGACCAAATTGATCACAGATAAGCCCCTGACCGTGCCACCAACCTGCTGCCTGATTTTTAACATATTCCTATGGCTTGACACAATGTCTGCTGAGGTCAGAGCCCAACTTTTGTTACCTTGGGTAGGCTTTGGCTTGGCATCCTGAGGCAGGGACAATAATTCTTCCTGGTCCCATGGCAGTGTTTTAGGGATTTGCTTCCCACAGATGGTGAGGGTCAGCTGTGCGGCTGCGAAATGAAAAAAAGGAATAGACAGACTCCATACACAGGGTTTTTCCTTGCACTGGAGTGTTGGAAAATTGAGTTTTTAGGAGATGCTTACTGGGAAACTTGCTGTTCAGAAAAGGAGGGTAAGATAAAATGTTCAGTATCCCTCAAACAAAAAGGTGCTGAAGCTGCAACTACACCAGATCTTGGTGAGAAGTAAAAGAGAGATGTTTTCTCTGCTGTTGCTTTTCCGTGCTTAGTCTAAGGTCAAATTGATCCCTTGATCCATTACTGGCATCTTTCACCCACACTAATTTCACTTTTCTAGCAGTGTGTATTCAGCTGATGAAAGCTGTCAGAGCACACGTGGCATGAAAGGAGAGGCCATCACCAAAGAAAGCGCTATATTTAACCTGGCAATGCCATGCCTTCTCAGTGTGACCTTGAGCCTAGCAGTGAGAATTTAAACAGGACGTCTTGGTTGCGAAGCTTCTTCCTTTAGCCAAACATAGAAGGATCTTAAATGTGAGGAAAAGCAGGAAGGAAGGGAGGTAAAATAAGTTACTCTTCTGCTTTTGACATTTGTGATAACCAGCACACTTAACTGCAGCTAGAAGGAAAGAATCCATGAAGAGCTCACTGTTAAATTCTCATTAAAAATGTCTGTTTGATGTCTGCTAGTCATTACCACAATCTGATCCACTGGGAATAAATGTAGGGATTTTTACTGAAAGGTTTTGACATCAGAAGCAGTTTCCTGCAAGGAATATCCTTCTGTTACTAATTATTTTGCTATGTGCTTCAGTAAAGGGGGAAAAAACCAAAAGTATACAATTATGAAAAAAGTAAGGAAAGAAAAAAGAAAGCAGATGAACAAAAGCATTTGTTATGTTTTGTCTGAAGAAAATCTGTAACTATCTCTCTCCCTTTTTTTAGTAAAGACAGAGACTGTTTATCTCCTTCTTTGAAGCACAGGGGAATGAAAAATATCAGGTTTTAAAAAGCCCAGATAAGTCAAGCACTGCCATCCTTTCTGAATGACAGATTTGATAATTAATATTCCACATTATTGTCTTTAATTCCTCTTAAAAATCAAAGTGGGGTGTGGAAATGACACACAGCTAAAAAGATGAGGAGTAATTTTCTTGTTAGTGCTTTCAGAAGGTAGTGACAAAGGCTGAATTCCTGGTTTCAAGACAGGCTGCTATTTCTGTTTAGATTTTAAAGTGCTTGGCAGCATTTATGGAACAGTCAGCACTAAACCTACCCTTAACTTAAATTTGGACATCTGTAGAAAGAAATGAACAATATATTATCTTTCAAATATTCAGTTGGTTTTTATTCCATGTGCAAATTACCTAATAACATGGGCCTTTGGAGAATTAGAGCTTTTCCACTGACCCATGGTGCTGCGGGCACAGGCAGCTGTACATGGGATGGTGTCCCAGTTTATGTAGGGATGTACCACTGCATGGTTATTCCCTTTGCCTGCTCACTGCTGCCACACACTCCTGAG
The DNA here is from genome assembly GCA_013186435.1 of Turdus rufiventris. Lineage (NCBI taxonomy): Eukaryota > Metazoa > Chordata > Aves > Passeriformes > Turdidae > Turdus > Turdus rufiventris. The sequence goes on along the minus strand of PYHW01009542.1, from coordinate 1,680,834 downwards.
ACAGAAAAGTAGGAGGTCTGGCTTAGGGAGAGTTGCTTTTGCACTCAGAGTCATCAGGGGAGTCCTCTTCCTTGGACATTGGTCAACCTGCTTTACTTTTTCTGCTCGCCAGATATTCTTCATCCTTCTTGGCTAGGTTCTTACTAAAATTAAAACTACAGGACACTTCGGAAAGTTGTCCTGAAGGAAAGGCAGGTGCAAAGCTGCAGAGAGAAAGCATTTAGCCCCACAAACCAGTGACTTGAGTATTTACCGAGTTTGGGAAGATATGACAAGGCGATATAGTGGCAGCCTAGAAATCAAATGCGCTGCTCTTCAGGGAGAGTCTTCAGATCTGTCTGCTGTGGACAAAAGGTGCAGTTTCTAAAGACTCAGTCCCACTGAACATTGTCTGAATCTCCTTTTTCTGGGGCACAGGGAGGCTGGTCATTCTCTGTTAAAGGGGATCTTCTGGCAATCAGCATGCTCTATGATGCTAGGACTTGAATGAGAATGAGCCCCTTCCCCTCACTTTTTTTCACACCTTTCTTTTCTCCACCGTTTAAGACCTGAAACATCAAGTTCCCTCAGTGCAGGTCAGTAGACAGGACCAGCTGAAGGTGCCTTGATTTTGTGCTAAGGATGACAGCATAACATGCCTACAGCACAGCAGCAAAGGAAAAATGCATCCTCTGCATTTTCTGATAAGCTTTGTATCCTATGTTCAGGTTGAGTCAGCTGAGAGGCTCAGAGACTTCTGATTGCACATCTCAGCAGGTGAAAAGCTCTCAATTTAACTTTTATTGCAGTTTGAGAAGATGGAGCAAACAAAAATCTTCAGCCCTTCCTTTCAAGGCATAAGGAAACTGTGGTTAAGCCTATTTCCTAACCCTCAGGCAGTGGTGTTAATGCAATACAACAAAAAGAACTAGGAAAACAGCCCAGGAGAGCTCCAATTTTTATTTTTTTTAAATCATTTATTTATTTATTTCACAAGCATAGCTCCAGATCAACATTTTATTAATTGTGCATTATTGTCTCTTAAACAAAGGAACAAAATTGAAAGCACAACAACCAGAAACGAAAAAAATTTTTGCAAGTGTACACATAGAGAAGAGATGATAACTAAATAAAGAGGAATCATTTGCTTATTTTGAAGGCCTACTATGACCTCATTGTTAGGGTTGACACCACCATATTTTTTGCTGTGCTCACAAACACCCTCATCTCTTCAACCACCCGTGCTCTGCCATGAAGCCAATTCCTGCGCTGCAGTGAGAAGGAGTAATCACTCTTTCCTGTGTAATGATTAGTTACTGTACAGGCCACCTAGAAGCCTTCTATTTTCGTCATGCCAACTTTCTTCCCCACTCTTCTTTAGCCTGCTTTTCTTTGCTGCCCCAGGTGGGGCTGGGGGTGGTGTTCAGGCTGTGCACAGCCCATCCTGATTTCCTGGCATCCTGGACACCTAAAGAGCACACAGGATCACTGAGTGAGTACAGACCCAGTGATTTTAAAGGCTGTTTTCTCTTGCTCAGTCTGCATTCCCTGCCATGATGTGAGAGGATTAGTATGTGTGCTGAGTGCCAGACCTCTTGCTGCTCTGCAGTGAACCACTCTGGGTGCTAAAAGAGCAGGCTCAGAAGGAGTCTAACCCAGGTCTTGTCAGCTGGCAGCACGTTTTCTCTACCACCAGGGTTTGACAAGCTGGGGCTTGATGGGGGTTTATGAGGCAGGCATGAAAGCAGGAGGAGGTGCTAAAAGGAAGACAGCACCTCAGAGAACTCAGATGAATTTCTTTGCTCTGCTAGGAGTCGAGGGGTGTTTCCAGTTACCCCTCAGTGCTGGTGCTGTTAAGATGTCAGCCCTTCTTTTGTGGTGGAATCGGTTAGCTGGAAGGTGAGAACATCACTTTGCTTTAAAGTGGTGGGTGCATCCCACCATGGAAAAGGCAGAAGGACTGCTTGTTGTCTGATCTCCCACCGTTCCATAAACTCTGAACTGAATTGCACAGTGAGGAAAATGAGAGCTGATCTTTGCTTAGATAAGCACTCTCAAGCAAATTAACAAAACAATGACATAGCTTTTTGTGTTCCTATAGGAAATTATGTACATGTCATCCCATCTAGGCTGAATGCTGGAGGAGCATAACCAGCTCCCTCAGCCCAGAAACACCTGGGATTTGGTACAATACCTATTTTTTTTTCTTGCTGCTTGCTGAAATGACTGCCTACAGTCCCTCAGTGGCAAAAAAAAAAAAAAAAAAAATCTGAAAAATCCCTTTATATTCTCCACAACAGAATACATGCAATTGCTCTTATCACTATTTATACATAGATGATTAGGCTGTCTTCCACACAGTGAGGAATGAAAGGATTACTTGGGGAAATAATCTGAAAATCAAACACTTCTCTCCTTGATGTTTTTTAAAAGGACAGGTTTTGCCAAAGCTGTCCCACATTTATTTATTTATTTATTTATTTATTTATATATTCATTAAAATAACCTATTATTACTCTAATTAAACATCTAACTGAAGAGAGAAACTTTTTTACAAAAACAAATTAAAGATTTATTATTATGTGGAAAGTAGTGCTCTGTTTTGGACCGGGAGAAGAGAGAGGGAACTTTCTCTCTTTGGTCTGCATCCAGCAGATTGAAAACAGAGCACTCTTCTGTTCAGTTTCCTTTTTACTCCTCCACTCTCAATATTCCTCTTCTTTCCACCATGCACTTCTCATCACTCTTTTCAAAGACACAGCCACGTCCATCACAAAATTACTTCATCTGCTGTTTGAGTCTTTGAGTCAACGAGTTATGATCACCTCAACCACACATAGAGCTGCTGATTTTCTTGGTTTTTCACGTTGACTGAAGGAGCATGTCGCTGTTTTGAGCAGTTTGCAGTCTGTCCCTTCTGTGGGGTTGTCTGGCTGTTATCTCTGCCCTCTTAGCCTAAGGAAGAGAGCAGGACACAAAAAGTTGTTAGGTTTGTGAGAAAATTTTTGTCTTCCCAATAGCCTCAGAGAGGGTTGCATGAAGATGGGCTTTTCTGGGAACAGACATGCCCTCAGTCCTGGGTCTCATCAGTCACTGGTCTCATCAGACAGCTGACACTTTCTTTTGCTTTCAGATAACTGAAAATAAAATGACCTATGCTGAACACTCTGTTAATTGTCATTAATTTGTCCACTGGATATTTCCCCCCTATATTTTAAATTGTACATCTGCAAGTGTGCTGGCTAAGCTTCACAGTCTGATTAATAGTTTCTATTATTATGTCAAGGCCAAGAGATTATTTTAAGCTTTTCACATTCAGTATTGAGAACTTGGTGCTTTTTGTGTGTGACTGTTCACTTAAGACATGTGAAACAACTTCCCACCTCTAAATTAACGGCCTGATTAATGGCACTCCAAAAGTGCAAACCTGGTTGGCTGTGTGTCCCCCAAGGGAAAATGTGCGATCTTAAGATAGACTTGGCTTTCCTGGGGAGTTAATTTCTCTCATAATCTCCTTTGCTTCAGCATTGGCTGCTCCATCATCTCCTTTCTTGAAAACTTGGCAAAAACTTGCAAAGCATGCAAAGAGATTCCTCTCTTTCTTTGGACATTGCTGCTGCTTTAGCACTGACTTCTTTTTTCGCCTCAGCTCACTTTAGGATTGAGGTTACTGCTCTTTTATTCACTTTGGGTAGTATTTCACTGAAAAAAACCACCCTAGAAATGTTTGTCACATCAACTGCTTCATACTGTGAGTGATAGTTCCTAGATGCGGGACAAAATACTAAAGCAGTGAAATAGTATCAAGTCTGAGCAAAGTCTGCAAAATCTTTCATTAGCTTTTCACCCACATTTGTTATCATCTCCTCTTTTACACATAAAACCAACCTACACATGCTGAAAATACAGGGCAGCACATGTGAAAGTGTTTGCAGTTTGGATTTTACTCAGTGACTTTCTCGCTACCAGGAAGCAGAATACAGACAGCTGCTGAACTAAGAAATGTAATGCATTTTTAAGATGTATTGGTCAATCATGTGGAAATAGACATCACTCTCAAGTATGATTAAAATTACTAGTGGTATCAGACTGGTGTGGTTTTACATTGATTAGTGAGCTCAGAGAGTTATCCTTCCACTTAATAAAAGGCAGCTGATTATTGAGCAAAGTGCCTGATTTTCAAATAACTAAATATAACGATTTACTATATTATTTTAGTATAGTATAATTTATTTAATGCATAATTTATTATAATTATTGCATTATTACATATACATAAATAATTATTATATGTCCATTTGTGATTACTGTACTCTTGAATAGGAGCATCAGTGATGTCTGCCTACTTGGGGATTCTTGTTTCGAAAATGTCTCAGAGCAATAAAATAATGACTGAAAAGAGCATGGGAGACTCACAGGGCCCCAGGGACCTGTAAATATACAGACAAGTGTGATAACTGACAGGGTTAGATAATTTCTCTTTGAGACGTGATTTCCAAAGAGTCTGTTCTTCATTTGTTGCACTTTGTTAGCAAAGCAGAGCTTCTAGAAATCTATTTCAATGCATCAGAGTAAACAAAGGCATCAGGAAGAATAAATGTGTCCTGTCTAGTCTCATGCTGATGCCAAGGCGCTAGAACCCAGATGTCCTGACCCTGAGTTCAGCACTGTGCTCTTATTATGGGACTATAATTTTACATGGAGCATTCTTTCTTTCTGTTTTATTTTTTTTTCCCATGGTGTTGGGGGTGGTGGTACATTGTATTTGTTCACATCAGCCAAGACTGAAGAAAAAATATTATGTATAATTATAGAGCAAGGCAGGCTCATACGTCACCCATCAGCATTGTCTAATCGCTGTTATTGTTTTCTGCTCTTACTCACCCTCATGTCACTGCTGCCTCTCTTTCCACCTCGAAGGCTTAACTCGTCCTTCCTCTGACAGGATGTACAATATCCAGAGCAATATAAATCAAAGCCCAGAATCAGGAGAATTAGAACAGATTGGAAGTGCCAGTTCCTCAAGAAGGAAAAGAACGAAGTAAGACGGCAGGAGATCAGAAGAGTGATTGCAGCTTCATTACAAGGGCTGTTCTACCATCACTACAGGTTATTGCCTGTCACAAACTGTTTTGATTTTCCAGCTCCTGTCTGGTGAAGATCTTGAGCTGAAACAAATGCCAGCTATCCACTTACTTTATAAATCTCCTTCCTGTGCTCACATTTAATACTTACTTGCTGTCATGTTTTTCACGTAAAATCTGATTTTGTACTTTTGGTATCTTTGTTGTAAAGCTGCAGCACAGAGGTTGAGAATTACAGAGGAGCTCTTACAGGTCCATGCTGCAGTGGGACTGAGAGGGAATGAACTCAGGCAGCTCAAAAGGCAGGATAAACTGTGATGGGGCTTCCATGCAGTGCACTCAACATAAACAGCTTCCTTCATCTGGACATTAATCATACAAGTAGTCAAAATACTGCAATAATGTATTTTTAAAGCTTTCTTTCATTAATTTTCTTATCAGCTAAAAAAACCCCAAACAACAAAAAAACCAAAAACCAAAACAACAAAAAACAAGCAAGCAAGCAAGCACACAAACCCAACCAAAACAAACAAACAAACAAACAAACAAACCCACAAAAAAAAAATCCCAAACCATTAATAAAAAGACCTCACTACCAGAAATTCTGTAACACCAGGTCATTGGGAGTTTCATATTTCAAGAAAGGAGTGAAAAACGGCCTGGAGCAGAAAGAGGTAAAGATGGTTGTGCCTGAATGCTGGATCTTTCTTTGCTAAGAGCTTCTGTTGAGAGCTGATCTCCATACTGACTTTTCCATCGGGGGGATGAAATAATCTCTTTAAGAAAAAGAATTTTGGTGGTGTTTTTTTGTTGTTGTTGGGTTTTTTTTGTTTTTTTTTTTTTTAAGATTTGTATGTAAAACAACAATTCATCTTTTTGTTAGCAACTTCTATAATTGTTAAACCTCCTATTTACACAGCCAGCACGGTATGCCCATGCTTGTTTTATAGAAGATGTGTTTGGAGGTAACTTGAGCAACACTTGTGATATTGCTCACAAACTTGTGAGCAGGCTTATGCTCTGCAAACAGCAAAGAGCTTGGGGTTATACTTTTTGAGTAGCTGCCATCTCTAAAGCAGCCCCTGTGTCCTTATCCTGAGGATAAGTGGGTGCTCTTCTGCTGACACTTTGAACACTGTCACTCTCACAAGCAGACCCTCAGAAAAAGTTAGATTTGTATGAGTAACAGGCATTTGTTTGAATCAGAACTGAAGGATTTCAGTCCTCAACTGGGAATGAGTAGGTCTCATTGACTGTTTCCAAACAGTGAGGGAGAGATCCAGCTCTGATTTCCCTCCCGTGTGTTGTAAATCTGCAGAGGAAGGCTGCTACTGATATGGCATTGAAATTGTGATTTCGGAAACATGCAGGATGTAAGTGCATGTGCACAAGCATGAGAAATGTTGGTATTCAGGACTGGCTCACTGTAAGAGCAGGCAAGGAGCAGTCTAGTTGGGTTTGCAGGCGTTTAGTGGCACTGCACTTTATTGCTGAAGTTTTGTGCCCGGTCCCACTGTTCAGGTTTTCAACACACTGCCAGTCTTGGAAGAAAAAAATGTTCCCTTGATATTTTACAGTAAGTTGTTTGAGAGCAAAATGATCTGATTTTGGTACTTTAATGAAGTATCTCAGTGCTCCTTTAGGTTACCATGCCATTGACTGGATAATTGAATAGACTAGGCTAAGGTGAAGTCTCATCACAATAACAGGGAAAAAAAAAACCAGATCTGTTTCATTAACCTGTTTCTCACTTGAGATGTATTTTCTGTGTTCACATGGAATTGAAGAGTAAGAATTCAGCTATGCTTATATCTATTGGATGGTCAGATTTAGAATGATGTATTACTATTTTAGTGATTTTTTTCACCTTTTCTCTTCACATTCCTTAACTAATTTTTAAAACTCTGTGCTGACACATTGTTTGAAAGGAGCTTTCCATTTCTGAGTATTTTTTTTAAGTGTCTTACTCTTTAATTTTCAGTCTTTATAGTATTTCTTTATGTATTATCTTCCTTATTAGTATGTATATTATAGAATTACTTCTGTCTTTAATGAAAAATAGTATTTTAGACAAAGAAGGTTTATTTCTTCTCAGATTCAGTAGTTTCCTACGTTTAAGCACAAGAAAAGACCCATTAGGGGAGGAAGATAAAAAAAGAGAACAACTCCAACTGTCACTACCTGCCATTTATTAAAAAGCAATGACTGCCAAAAATTACAGCAGCTCATGAAAGTTATTGCCTTAATAAATTTATTAAAGAAGTTTCCTCAGTAAATTATTTGACTTTCTATCAACTAAAAATTCTAGTGGAAAACATATGCCCAGATTAAAAAGAAACAAACCAACACAAACTACTAATTGCTTCATTAGAAATGCAAAGAAAAAAAAAAAAAAAAAGCAAATCCATATTCTTGGGTTTCAACAGCTTATTTAAATTCTTTGCCTTTAATTTCTTCCATTTTAAAGCAAAGTTTTAAAAACCTTGGTGAAATTTTTTTTTTTAATATTGTTTTGAGGGATCAAAACAGCAGTGTGCAAGGTGTATGCGAAGAAACCAAATACAATGACAAATCTAACTAGTAGAGAAAAGGTGAATGAGGAGATATAAACCTTGGGCGATAATGGTAATTTTATAAAAATATATTTTTTACTACAATGATATAGTCCACTACATGATAAATTTGTGACCTAAAAATTTGTTATTTTTCCACAGGAGAGTAGAATATGTATTTGATTGGATTGGATCAATTTAAATTTGGAATACTGTTTTGGTTGGTTGGTTGGTTTTGGTTTATTTGGTTTTTTGGGGTTTTTTTGTGACTAGCCACTGGGAGAATTTCTTAGAACAGGCTTCATTTGCTGCTTCAAACAGAAATACTTTTTTGTGTGGCCTCTTCACGTGTTTGGGCAAAGTAGGCAGGTACGAGTTTGAAAGTAATCCATTGTTCCATATTTTCCTATTGGAAGTCCTGCCTTTCTACCAATGCCACCATAAAACATCAGTGCTGTTTAGGATGAAATACGAACACAGTTGTCTGTGACTGCCTGCCTGTGGCAGGGTTTTGATTACCAGGCAATTTCTTCAAATTATCATCTGGTTCAGTTTCTTTTACCACATGAAGACTTGGAGGAGCATGTGCAATTGATGCACAGGACAGACCACAGAGCTGGAGAGAATAATGCTGAGGAAACACATTTTTGGCTAGACATATAAAAGAAATTCTACCTCAGTAAAATTATCTAGTTTACACAATTTTTTAAACCTGATTCCAAACCAATTATACCTCTCTGTTCTGAGCCAAAGTGAGTACTGATGTGTGTCTTTATTTTATAGAAAATGTACAGGAGAAGAAATGAAAACACCACAATACTTTCCAATATCTGCCCTGTGGAGAATGTAATTTAAAGATGAAGGAATAGATTTAGAAGACAATTTGAGATAACCACTGTACCCTTGCAGCAAAACTCAAATCAGTTGACTAAGAAATGAATGATATTAGCAAATGAAGATAGTTGTTTTAGATAAATAGGTTAGGGATGGATACATCCCACAGCTTTAAACCAAACTCTTGTTTGTCTCTTAAGCTCTATTTAGCTGTCAGTCATTTCTTCTCCAGCTGTCTTCCTCCTTACCTGTTTTATTTAAATTAGATTACATTTTTGGCCAGGGTTCTCAAGGAGATTTGATTATGTTTGATATTGATATTTATTGTTTGATTATGTTACCTAATTCACTAGTTTGGGGGGTTTTTCTTGGTTTTTTATTTTCTGGGGGGGAGGGGTGGAGGTTGTATTTTTTTATCTTTTTTTTTTCTTTTCTTTTTTTTCCTGTTATATTTCTGTGCATAATCCCTTTCCATTCTTTCTTTTCATGTTTCAGGAACTTGTTTTAATACTTGCTTTAATACTCTTACACAGGTATTTCCCTTTTTTTTTTCCTGCCTCTGCTTTCTCTTTTCCACCTCCCTACCTGATATCTAATTCCCTATATGTTCATTTGTAGAGATTTTTGCAGGGTAAATGGGATGGCATAATTGTATCCTCCAATCTTTTACAGCCTCTGAGCATCACAGAGGGAATTCTAAAACCAAGTAAATAACTAAAATTTGGTTCACAAATGTGGGGCTTGACTTTTATTTTACTTTTAATGCATTCTCTTGAAAGTACAGCACAAATTTAATTTTCATTTTCTGCCTCTCCTTTTTTCTACCAGTAGAGAGGGGTTTGGTATTCCAGCTCCTCTCACACAGGGTGATTGAAGGACACTTACCCCAGGATAATTTATAACCTGCTTGCCAGGAAAGCTGCACCAGCTTGGTGCATTTTACTGTGGCTTTTCACCATGTCCCCAGGTAGATTCTGGCAAGAAGGGTCCAGCCTCAAACCCACTGGCATTTCTCACCTCCACAATGCTTGGAGCAGGCTCACCCCAGTCACGCTGCAGTGGCAGCAACTGTCAGAGCCCTTGCATTTGTATGTCTTTTAAAAATATCTGGATACAAGAGGAGGGTAAAAGCGATGTCTCCTTCATGATGTCAGCACCAGTAACAGCAATTATTTCGGAGGCATCAGATTAACAGCAGACAAATAGCCTTTCCCTGTCTGCTCCCAGCACCCTCACACCTGCACTGTTACCTACCAGCAGTGTCCACAGAGGCAATAATGTAAGGAACACTAAATTAAGAGAGACTGGCAATTGCAGGCCAGAGAGACTTCAAAGGCCTCCTGCATCAAGCACTTAATAATGAGCTCTGATGGGCAGCCTGTGCCTGGAGCAGAAATGAGAGCATCCATGCGTCTCTTTCTGTGCCATGTTACCTTAGCAGAGCTTTGGAGCTCAGGGTGTTTCCAGACTCCCCAGGCTGCCTGGATATAAAACACACACCTGATGCTGCCTCTCTGAGCATCTCTGTGTTAGTCTGGTTATGGCAATGACCTGTCTGCTCAGAATGTACCCCAGCAGAGCTGGCAGAGGCTGGGTTTTGTCTCAGTCACAGTCCCCTGAAATGAAATGAAGCATCTTTTAGCTGTAAAGATGGAAGAGAAATTATTCTCAAAGCCCAGGCTGCTCTGGAAATTAAAAAAATAGAAGACAGTTCTGTCCTTTATATTTTAACAATTGTAATTTTCCCTTTCTTCAACACTAGAAGATAATTTATAGGCTGATTTATAAACAAAAGCAACAACGAAGAAAAAAAACGCACAAAGAAACCATCTTACTCTTTTTTCTTTCTCCTTGTTACTATTATTATTATTCTCTTCTTCTTTTCTTTCACATATCTGTGTAGATTTTCTTGAAGTGTTAGTGGAAAAGATCCTGAAAGGCTTAGGAGAAGTAAAAACTTAATCAGAAAGCAAAGCCCTGCTTGCTCTTTCAACTCAGTAGCATTGTTCAGAAGGAGATTTTTCCTCGTTAATGCTAAATGTTTGAATAGAAATCTTTTTTTCATCTATGTCTGTTTGCAGCTGGCATCCTTTTATCCTGGAGCAGTGGGAGCAAGTCTTGCATGTTACCCTGAAACTGTTTAGGAAGTAGTTTGGTCTTTTAATTGGAGAAGGAAAATATTTCACAAGATAACTGGAGTTTTTGGGTGACATGAAAACCCACGGAGAATTACAGGAAGCCTTCTGCTGAGGAGAACAGCTTAGAGTTATGTTGGAAAATTACCTGACAGCTGGCAAATATCACCTCTATATGACACATTGTTCTGCTTTTATTAAGGCAAGAAGTCTGGAAAACTGCTAAAAGCCTGGGATAGCAAAAGGCCCCACAAAAGCAAGGATAACCAAAGTATCTTTAATGAGGTATTTTCCCAGCGTATTACCATGAGGATGCTTACTGTCAATTACTACCTGCATTCTGACAAGATGCAAAGTGTTTCTTGGTACTCCTTAACTAATTCTACGCAGTGCATTCTTCGAAGAATTAGCATGAAATAGCAGAAACAATTAATATCTGCTCTGGTTTTTATGTTGGTGCACACTGACCAGAGTTGAATTCAAAATTTTTTCCTGATTTTGTGTACTTTACTGGGTTGCTCTATCCAGTTACTTATGATATGCACAGCAGCCTGTTCCAAAAATACCATATTTCTACTGAGCTTCTGTAGTAAGAGAGAAAATCTGTTTTCATTCCATCTGCCTGGGGAAAATCCCTTCTTCTAAAACAATGTTTCTACTGGTCAAAAGAGCAATCATGGTTTTCTGAAAGAAAAAAGTAATAAGCCCCTCATCTTCCAGGGTTTTGTTCTGCTGGCGGTGTTTTGGTTTTTTTTCTTTTTGTCCTGCAACACATCACAGACCTTTAATGTAATTTTCTTTTCTTCATTTTAATCAGTTTATCCTTTAACTACAAGATTTCTCTGCCTGTCTGCTTTTTCCTTTAGCTTTTAGACAAAATTAATGCAAAGTAGGAAAAACAGAAGAAAAATAGACCAAACCAAAAAGTTGAATTTCCAGTTCAGTCCCTAAACAGGACCATCTCAAAATGAGAACATCCTGCTGGAGATATTTCTGCTTTGAAAGAGCAACTTTCCTTTAAGACAAATGTCTAGATTTTTGTTCAGTTTGGTCTGTGTCATTGACAAGAGAAGAGATCATCATACTCTCTATGTCCATTTTTCATGTAATGCATCGTGTAGTAAGCAGCATTTGAGTTTTATTGGGTAATACTGCTGCACCTTAGATGGTTCTTTCTCTTTGGGGAGTGTTCTTTCCCTTTGTGACCTGTCATGAGTGATGTGTAGCAGACACAGAATTCAGGAGCTTTCAAATGCTGGCAAAGTAGAGTGTCTGCCTGAAAATTAACCTAATTTCCAGAGCTTGGCATTGCAGCAGAAACACAAGGCTGGGACACAAGAGAATGAGAAATGCTCCCTTACCTTTCATTCTCATCAGTTTCTTTCTGGCATCATGAGTTTTGTACAAACACACAAACCCACACAAACCTGTTACACAAACAAACACCAAAAGTAACATTGAAATAAAATGCCAAAGCTTTGTTAAAGCCACTTACTCTTCAGGCAATATGTAGTTTTCTGTTACAGTTCGTGCTCAGTGTGTGAATAGATCAGAACCCTTGTGAAAATAGTGGATTCTCTGGTTCCAGAGTTACACTTCTGTGAAAAATTGTCCTCTATTTTATAATTCATTAATTAATTAGTTAATTAATGCCCTACCTGTTAATGTCCTACCTGAAGGCCAGTTATAAAACAGCAGTATGAAAAAGGGCTACTTTTGTCAGGATAATTTTTTTAATACTGTAAAAGATAGAGTGCAATTTTTTTAAATACATGTGACTATCTTGAAGTTCAGCCTTTTAGTGCAAGAGATGCCTTGTGATGTGCTTGAGATTTTTCCGTACTTAGATGGCTCATTCTTTAGCATTAAGCAAATGACAAGCACACTGAGGAGTGAGCTGGCAAGGAGTTAAAAATCTGAATGTGAAAGATAATCTCTTTTGAAAATGCCAGGGACATCAAGGTGTTGCTTGTCCCATTTGATGAAGATTAAACAATCCCATGCTCCTCACAGCAGAAGCTAAACTCATCAAAGAGGCAAGGTTTTGTAGGCAATGCTCAGCAGGCTATTTGTTTTCAATGTATAATGGTACAGCTGCTAGGAGTCTTTTCCAAAGAGTAGTCTGATTTAAATCCCTAATAGGAATGATCACCTGTGGACTGGAGCAAGATTGTCTCTTATGTGAAAAAAAAGGTGGTCTCTTAATTTTAAAGCAAATTTCTGTAATGACTGTAGCCACTGATATTACCATGGATAATTTTGGTGATATTTTAGTATACTGTCCTATGCAACACTCTTCAGGATTCACATTCTCTTCTCCCTTTTTATGGATACATCGCATGAGCAAGTGTTTCAAAATTATGATCTCTTTATTGTGTACCTTGGAATAGATGATATTTTTTCAGACATGTTTTTTTCTCTTGGCTTCTGCCACAGTGTTATCATAGATTCACAAAATATCCTTGAGTTGGAAGAGACACACAAGGGCCTTCAAAGTCCAACTCTTGGCCCTGCACAGGACACCCCAAGAATCACCCCATGTGCCTGAGGGCATTGTCCAAAGAACTCTTTTGAACACTTACTGTGGCTGCTTTTCTGGGGAGCCTGTTACAGTATTAACCACCCTCTGGGCGAGGAATCTTTTTCTAATGTCTGACTTAAGTCTCTACTGACACAATTTCAGGTCATTCTCTTGGGTTTGTCACTGTCACCACAGAGCAGAGATGAGTGCCTGCTGCTCCTCTTCCCCTCACAAGAAATTGTAACTGCAGTGAGGTCTCCCCTCAGTCTCCTCCAGGCTGACCACACCAAGACACCTCAGTTTCTCCTCATACAGCTTCCCCTCAATGCCCTTCATCATCTTCACTGCTGTCCTTTGAATGCTCTCTAACAACTTTCTATCTTTCTGATACTGTGGTACCCAAAACTGCGCACAGGACTCGAGGTGAGGCTGCACAGCTTGGAGTAAAGCAGGGCAGTACTTATCAGAGAACTGCTTGGTTTTATCGCACAATTAAAGCAATTTTAGTAAACCATTCATCCTTTCAGTATTGATTACAACCCATGGATAGGAGAGGGCGTGTGGCAGTATTTGGGGGCAGGCAGTTTGCATGGTCAGTTGCTAAGATATTGGGTAATGTCAAAATCATATCTGAAATGATGGATTGTGCTGTCCCTTAAAAAGATTTTAGTTGGTCTTTATTTGTCTTCAGAAAAATGCTGGCCCTTAGAAGAATCATTTCATTTTTGACATACTGCAAAAACTATGTGACTCAGCAGAGTGAAATGCCTTGCAGATACCATATCCACCAGTGACTATTCATTAGTTCAATAGTACACAATACGCAGTTCACATCAAATTAATTCTGCCCATTAGGTAGAAATCTAGAAATCTCAGCTCACAAACAGCTGGACTGGGAGAAATCTTGTTTTCACAGAGGTCAAAGTAGATCTTCTTTCTCTCCTAGTTGTCACAAAATTTCATCTTGCACCTTTGTGGTAAGGTTGTATTGGACAACATCTATTCCAAATTGAAATGAAGAATCACAGACAAACTTCCCCAGAGATCCTAAGGGATATAAATTTTTTTTAATCTTGTGAGAAGCCTGCAAATTTATGAAACAGGTATCTGTCTTGATAAAGCCCTCCACAGAAATTAGTGGAAATTCATTTTGAAAATATTCTACCTGATATAAGTTTACAAAAATGCTAATCAATTTCTTTGACACATCCCTTGGACTGGTAACTTTACATAGGTAAAAAAATTTGACTTGGCAGGACTTTCATCTTATAACTCCTACCCCAGAACTTTCACTTCTATGGTGACTATACAAATTACTATCTAGAGCTTTCATCTTGTTTCTGCTGCATTCCCTCATGTTACTCGCAGTAATTACAGGAAAGTCTTCTGTAGCATTTTAGGGAAGACCATGAGGCTGATTTACCAAGATTTTGGGAATCTCTTTGCTTTCCTAGCCTTCATCTGGAGGTGTTAAACCTCAACACTACCAAAAATCATGTTAGATTCTCCATAATCAAATGCTACTGGAAATGGTTTGCATTTTCATGTTATCTATCACCTGAAGGAAATAATAAAATATATTACCAACGGATTCAACTCCAGTACACTAAAAGCTCTCCGCTGTATCATATTCAGCACACTTCTGGCTGAAACATGCCAGCTGATTCAGAGTATTTAGCAGAATTACACCTTATCAAAGGGTAGGGAATAGAATATGGTATCACATTGCAAAGCCAGACAGAATTTTACATATTGGAATTTAATTACCCAAGTTATATTAGGGTAGCAGTTCTCTATCTGCTTTAATCCAGATCATTATCATTTTAGATAATAACACAATTACTGATAATTTACTGCTGGTGATACCAATGGTCTCTAGAGGTAGTTTTATCCAGCCCTTGTAATGTTAAAAGAGAAAGGCCCCAAACCAGAAAGGAAAAAGTGAGGAATAAAAGGAAATCTGCTTTGAGGAATGCCTTTCACATGCCTTTAAACCAATCACTGGAAGACTTTGTAAAAATAAACAGCTGAGAGCTAATATTTTACATATTTTACATAAATAACATTTTAATATGATTCTGTAGTATTATAGCAACAAAATTGAACTCCAAACTGAAAACCTCTAACAGTATTCATGGCTTTTGGAAGTAATTGACTCTCTTAAAACTCCCTTTTGCTTTCTGAGGACAGAGGAAATCACCGAGATGAGGTCACCTTTTGAGACCAGCAAAAGAGATTCGTCCCTTTCTCCATTGCATCAAATTCTGTGTGATATGGGATCTGGACAATGATCAGTCAGCATGTACTATGCATAAACAGGCATGTTAAAGAAACCTTGGAGCAGATCCCCAGCCAGAAAATTTGACAGAAGTATAAACAAAATCTAAATATTTTCGGTGCCAAGAAAGAACATTTCAAAGTCTTTTTTTTTTCTTTTTTTTTTTTTTGGCACCCTTATCAGTCTGCTCTGTTGTTGACAGTCAGGAAGTTCTTAAGAAACTGTCTCTGGTGGTGCAGTGAAATTTGCTGTTATAGTGATAATATCATAAGGGAGACTGACAGAATGCAACATCAATTATCTTTCCACAGTACATTAGCATCACTGCCAAGGGGCATCACTAGAGCTTATTTGAAGCATAGGCTCGCAGTCCTACCTGAGCAGGGAGGGGGGCAGAAGAGGTAAGTGAAAATGAAAAGAGCACTGGAAGGTCAGACTAAACATTTCATTTGTCTATCACCTTCTGTAGTATCTTTTGGCAGCCCCCTATCCCTACTCTTTAAAGATTTTCTCATTACAATTGCTGTAGAAAAACTTTATTCAGAATCATGTCTGATGGAAATGAAATGGGAAACAACAAATCTACAGTGCAATTACACAGCAAAGTGATCAAAGGGCTGCTGATAAGTTGTAGAAAACTTGCTGAAACACAGTCTTGTAACTTCTGTCTCTTTTACTCAGTCTGTAGATTCTGTGTCTTTTACTTCTTTTTTCCTTCCAGTTAGATCTTGAAACATTATTTCATTCTGAGAAGAGCTAGTTTTCCTATCAGTCTTGCACATTTCTGTGGGCTTACTCAGCAGCAGCTCACGTATTTCAACGGAGCTCTTTGAAGAATAGTGTCTAACTAAGCAGGAATCCCGTGTATTTCCTCGCAGTAATTCAGGGAGCAACGTAATATTCACCATAAGCTAAGTATATATCATCAATATAATTTGAATTAATGTGCATATATTTACTTGAAATAACTGTTGGCAAGGGCATGAAAGCAGACTAAGATTTCATTTGTCCTTTCTGCTTATACTCTTAATTTGCCCCTGCCGTGACATATCAGCATCTCTGCTGCGACTAAGGTTAATGGAACAAACAGCGGTGTAATTTCAAATAAAGATAAAGCGGCAAGAACAGAGTCACATCCCTCAAACCCCTCAGCTGTAGCACATGTATTTTGACTCTGAGAAAAAAATCATGCCAACACACTGCAGAAGAAAATAAACTCCAAACACAACCATTGAAAAAAACAATTTTTTTTTAACCCAAATTCTATCACAACAGCTATGTGAGACATCTTTATAGGAATGAACTGCGAGATGCACAAATAATTTCTTTGCCTTAAGCAGTAGTTCCTTGATACAGTGTACTTTTCAAAACTGAATCATCATTGGCATCTCTTTATATGCTTTTAGGAATATATCATATATATCAGTACTACATCTTAGATCTGCTTTTTTGTTCCTTTTCTATGGTTCTAGAAAAAGATAAGATTAGAGAGTACCTTTTACTGTGCTGTTGAACAGGAGCCTAAATGTGTGCAACGTCTCTTATGCTTTTCCTGGGTTAGCCAAGCTTTTACAGAGTGAGGTGTCTGTGTGTGCTTCTTGCCTGTAACAGGTGATGGGGCATGCATGTGTCTCCTCTAGCCAGGAAATGCTGTCATGTATTATTGTTGTATATCAGCAGTGAATAATTATAGCCTCTTCCCCTTGAAAAGAAAAAAAATATTTAGGTGGCAGAAAAATGAATGGCAAACCTACCTGCACAACTTGTCCTAAGTCTGCCACAACTTGTCCTAAGTCTGCCTCTCAAGGTCTGTATCTCCATTAATTTATCCATACCCTGAGAGATATCTATGGTGTATGAAGTCTCTGCAAATTATTCTATCCCATTGAGTGACTTGGNTTTTTTTGGTAATTATCATTCATTCAAAAAAAAAAAAAAAGGGGGATGAGGGGAATGTACAAGCACAGCTTAAGCAGATTGCCTTTGCACAGGCACTGAAAAATTAAGAAAGCTTGGTTTCAAATCAATAGGAGAGATGAGCTCCAAAACAGATGTCTATTTCTAAAAAATGTCCTGCTATTACTCCCCAGTAAAGCAAGCTAAAGTCTCTAGTCAAGAATACATCACCCCACAATTTAATCACCACACTGGTCAGCTGTTTGTATAAAATAATAATGTGGCATTTAGTCTTTCTGTGAACCTCAGCATGCCTATCTGTAAAATGCATAGCATGTTGTAAAATTCATATAATACCTTGGAGGAATTTTGTAAGGCTGGGCTAATTAATGTCAGCTGAAATTTGCTCTTTAAGCAAAATTAATTTATCTAAACCTTCACAGAAAGAAGATTTCTTGATACTTTTCCCTAAAGGTCCTATAGTCATCATGCTAAACATTTATTACTTATACATCAAACCCAAAGTGTAGGAGAATAATGGGCAGGCCAGAAAGCTTGAAAATAATAGGTTGCAAGTGAGGTCTCATTAGAGGCACCAAAGTGAAGTACAGAGCCAGTGGAGCTAAAGAATAGTTTATGACACTGTGCAGGCACATTCGCACTGTGCTTGGAAATGTTAGAAAAATTTCTAAGATCCCCATGATAATCACCATGATCACCATAGCATATACTCTTCCTTGGACAACAGCATGTGATTTGAGGCTGGAAATACAATTCAGATTCTGCTCATCTTTGAAAAATACTGAGGAATCTCCTTTTATAAATTTTTCTTGGCTGTCCAGAATATCTTTCTCACATTATTACTCACTTCAGCATCACTGCAAAACAAAGCAGCTGCTCACAAAACTTGTACAGAGGTGGTTAGGACATGAAAGGAGTCTCAGATTTTGTAATTCCTGATGGAGGTCTCCACCTTGATACTCTAATTGATACAGAAGGTACTGAGTAGGTTGGAGTGACTGCCATGTATCAAATACTGAAAGGAAAGGCATGTGTGATCTCTTATCCATGTGTATTAAACTGTACAATGGTGGAAAAGGGGGAGTAAAAAGGAGCAAAGGAATTGCCTGTCATAGAAGAAATAGTAGAGGATTCAGCAATTCCCAGTTCGACGCACTGAGGATGAAGAGGAACACTGGAAGCAGTGCTGTCTTCATGAGTTCATGGTTCGACACCATGGATCTCCAGGTGGGTCAAGATTATAGAGATACACCAACCTGGAGGACTCCATGCTGTTGAGCTGTTCCTAAGCAGCGGAAGTCAGTAAACTCCTCTCAACTACCAGGTTATTTTGCCTGCCTGCCTCTGGAGCTCTTCTGACTGCACTGTTTGTGATCACTTTGGAGGAAATTACCCGTGGAGAAAACCTAAAACCTTCCACACCTGATGAGACAGAGCAAACCATCTCCCTGTGGGGGACTAAAGCACAATCGCTACTGATACAGAGCTGAGGAGATTTTCAGGTTGTTACCAAGCGAGTGCACGTGCGTGCACATGTCTGAGGTGCATTTTCTCCCATCTTGCTGTGAATGCTGCAAACTTCAATTCTTTGTCACAGGGAGAGGTGAATGGGCAGATGATGTTCTCTGTGAAACTCTTAAAATAGTAAGTGGGTAACTATCAGAAGCAAAGAAATCAGGCATGTTCTGAAGGGGTATGCCTACACTGTCAAAAATTTATGGGTATGAGGCCATTCTCCAACATGTGGATTGATGCCTTCCATCCTCAGTGAATCCCTGTGGTGGTGGCAGTAGTTTTGAATCCAGGTTATTTATGATTCTTCTGAGAGAGGACAGCCTGAGCTCATTCCCAAGCACTGCATGAACCCAGATCTTAAGTGTGCTAGGCAGAGCAGGCTGTGGCCGGGCAGAGCATGTTATTCTCCCACTGCATCAGCACATAAGTGAAGGACAGCTTTTTCCTTTTTCCAGGAAATCTGAGCTATAAATACCAGTGTGGATGGAAAGCTTTGAGGTCCTGGGGAATGGCACCCTTACATCTATTTTTGAGCCCACTTTGCACCTGAAAGTGTAGACATACCTATAGAGGATCATGTCTTCTGCATGATAGTATGTGTTTATGTACATTGGTGTAATTCAATATTGAATCCTCTGTTGCTCACTTAGGTGAAGGCAATCCTTGTCATTTTAAGAGGGGAATTACCTTGGAGCAGAAGACAGCTGCTCTGGTTGAAGACCTTGTGGCTGTTGGGTCACTTACTTTTTGCCTCTGTGAGCACCAAGGCTTTTCAAGGATGTTGACAAAGAATTGCTGAAAACCAGGAATTTTTGCTCTCAGGAACTGTCAGTGGTAAAGCTTAGGCCATTGCTTACTGGTCTTATATTTTGTGTTTACTATACAGGATTTCTAACTGAGGGTGGAATAGGAGGTTAGAAGAGAATAGACATGAGCAAGAGCTCTGTAAAGCGGGATGCATCCTTATGCATGCTTCACTGAACTGTGATTTACATGTATCTTGTCTGCCACTGACGAGCAATCTGAAAGGGACAGGATTTCAGAGAGCTCTTTTGCTTTCAAGAAGGCATTTCTTTTTTCCTTGGGGGAATAAAAGAAAGGAAAAGAGATTAAGAGAGTGAAAGAGTTCCTTGGGAGATGAAATTACCTTTGGAGACAAACAATGCAGTTGTATTATACAGTATTGATTGTGACATGGCTGTGAGTTACATGGAATTACGAGCTCCCTTGCTCTCTGTTTTTCATTATCAATTATTAAATTGATACAGGACCCACAGCTGAGGGGCTGTTTGTTTCACCCTTTTACCTGAGCCCTCAGAACTGCTGGTAATGATGGGAAAAGGGGGGAACTGAAAACCAGGGAAAGTGGAGGCAGTGTTTTACTAATTTCCAGTGCTCTATTATCACACTGCTGAGCTGACTCGGGGTAACAGCCCTCTCCAAAGCAATCTGCAGTAGTGTCATTTCCCTCCAGCAGACAGAGAGCAAGAAAGCACACGGGATGTGACTTTTGTGCTTGTTATTTAATGTCATGAGAGAAACTTTCTGGACTCCAAAGTGGACAGGAGTCACCATATACTGTTGCTAAGCAAAAACAGTTTGAATAAGGAACAAATGAATGCTCCCGCTTATTTCAAAAGGGTTCTGTGATGTAGCATGTTAAATTTTGGCTGTGTGAATGGATTATACTCAAGCAGATCACTGACGTTTTTGAAAACAATTGTCACCCAGTAATGCATCTTTCATCGTCCTCAAACAACTCCTGCAGTAGATTGGGACCTTGCTGACACTGAGGGACTCCGAACCATCTATACTGATCTGCCTGGACATGCCCTTAGAGACTAGGGTGTACTCACTGTCCCTGTTTTTCACCTTGCCTTTTGAAAAAGAAAATATGTTACTATTCCCTCAGGTTCCCTTAAGAAACTCTGCGCCATTTTTTATGGGTTTAGGGCTTTCATCCCCATGTTTATGGCTCTTATTTTTAGAGTGTGATTGGTGCTGAATTACAATAACCCATGACAGCTTCTTATTCACATATTTGTAGCTGTAGCTTTGACTTAAGTTGCTCTCTGTCTCATTGCTACATCTCTTAAAATGCAAACACACTTAAAAAGCAGATTATATTTTGAACCAAAGTGAAAAAACAAGACCAATTTTCTTTGTGTATGAAATTTCATGGCATATGGATGTTTGCTAGCAGGGTAACTAGTCCCAGCTGCTGTGTTTAGTTTGCAAAGTGTTCAGTGTACTGCAAACTGGCAAATCAACTCGTCCTTTTCAACCTGCTGATTTCATAAAAGTTATAAATCCATCCTTCCTATTCTGGTGTGGCTGGATAAACAATGTAGCAGCTATTTGAATCTGGGTACCACAAGCTGCAAAAACAATCCATCAGACTAATCCAGTTTAATATTGCACCAGGCGGGGCTTCTAAAGCTGTTCAGCATAGTGCACCTCAATATGAGTTAGAATTTGCTTTTTCCTTTCCCTTCTTTGGTCATCCACACATGGAAAGGAAAAGGAGTAGAGACAAGTGAAGGAATTCTCATCTTCCAGCACATAAGCTAAGAGAGTGTAGGTTTTAAGTCACCCAGCAAGGGTTTCTGTCTTTCCTCACTGGTAGCACAAGCCACTTCATCTATAAGACACTAGACAGCAACAACTTTTATTTTAGGTTAAAGGTTTCTTTCATTTGGCTCCTTTGTCATTTCTTTCTACAAACAGCAGATATGGAATCATTTTCACCTCAAGGTGAATAAGGAAATTAGCAATCTCTTGAAGGATTTCAGTAAGATGAAAGCCAGTTTTAAATATCACATGTTGGATTACTGCTGTCCTTTTTATAGTTTGCTTGAAGGATATACCTATCTCACTGATTTGTTTTCTGCTCAGATAATAGAAACTGTGATCATCATGCTTGTACCTTCGTACCCCTAATTATAACACCTGTGACACAGATTCTTTCTTTGAAGGCTAGGTGCCAGCAGAGATCCTGCATTAAATTCCCAGCTAATATCAGGCTGCTTGTGTCAACACTGCTTGCCACCCTCTTGAAGGCAACAGGATGAGCTTTCTTGTTCTCTGCATCAAAGATCTTCATTAGGAGGCACTCCTCAGCGGGTGCTTTTGATGGGCTGTGGTGGAACAATGCCACTAATGGTGTTGTGAAGGAACAGCAGTGCACAGCTCTACACAGTTAATGTAGCCTCAGTCTAAAAGTGTAAAAAAGACGCTTCTTGACGCACATTATGTATGTGTCCTTGAAGATTTCTGCTTAATTTACTGGCCAAGATTTTCTATTGTTAGCAGCACACAGCCATTACAGTCTGCAAGAGTGAGCTGTGCTCTGATGTGTGCACAATCAGCAGAATTGTCAGCTCTGCCTTAGTCACTGCACTTTTATTTTAGGAGGTTTTAGGCACAAGGCTGGGTTTGCAGGCCTTTTAGACACTCAGATTGACTTTTTATTTGTGCACTGAGCTAATATGACAGGGAAATCTACCTAAGGTGGCAAACATGAACTAGAACCCTACTTGGTACTTTCACAGTGTGGCTTTTGTGGCTACTACCAATCTTTGCCGTGAGGATAAAGGAATCCTATTATTACCCTGCTTTGTTTCCAGAACTCCCTGCCAGCTCATTTCCACCAACAGTGAGCTCCGTCTCTCACACGTAATGGAAAAAAGGAAATAATATCTTTAGCTTGGAAGCCTTTTAATCACAGGCTAGAGGAGTGACATTTTACCTAACAATAGCCAGAGAAATCTGTGTGCTTTAAGAGCCCTCTCTAACGCCAAGGAGAAGGAATAATAGCTTTACTACTTAGTGAGCACTGAGAATTCCTTTAACATGGTTGTGATGATCTGTTGTTTTGTGTAGTGGGCAGCTTCACAAGTTACTCTTCCAGTGAGGAACTCCAGTTCAGTGTTGGAGATGGGATTCCTCCCAGTTAGGCTTCAAAATGCAGTTACAAGCTGGCCGTCTAGTCTACCAGGTCTGATTAATGCTCCTGTATAATAAAATATCCACTGGTGGCACTTAATTAGATTCTAAAGTGGCAATAAGAAAGAGGGGGCAGATTCTCTGATGTTCTTTGCTGTAGAAGGACCCTAGATAGCTTTCTTAAGGTATATGACTCTCAGAACACTAAAATATGTGTGCAAACAGTATCCCATGGAAGGAGAAGGAAAATCTGAAGTCTGCTTTGCTTGTTATTTGCTCTTTGCAGCTTCAAAACCCAATGAAAATTTGTCTGAACCAGAAAAGGGTACCTTTCTACAGCCCTTGATAGAAAGCTTCTGATTAAATGTGAAGAACAAGAAACAAAGTGTAAAATACCCCAGGGACAGAGACCTGGTGGCTCCTTCCCTTGGTACTTCAAAGACATTTTGCTTTTCTTCTCCCTTGCCACCTACTTTGTTGAGACTTCCAATTTTTTTCTGTGGAAGTTCTTGGGAGCAGATCCAGTGATTTCAGCAGCATTTTTATCAGCAGGTATAGTAGTGAAGAACTTGTTATTGATCAGCACGGTATCAATCATTTCAGTAGCCTCTGCTTTTGAAGAAGATGTCTGTGATCTGGGACCCTGATGCTGGAACACACCCTAACCCCCAGCACGTTTTTTGTAATGCTCTGCTTTAGCTGTAAGGTACAGAGCAAGCTACTTCTATAGATTAGGGTTTTTACTAACCCGTAAAAGTATGCCCAAAGTTGCCATACCCAATTCCCATTTAATTAATGGTGTCACTAGAGGGGGCTTCAAAGCTCCCACAAAAATTCCCCTTGTACTAGATACTGAATAAACAGTGTGTTCTGACACAGCTCCAGACAGCTTGATTCTTGATGTTTCATAAATAAAATATTTTCAGAAAAAAGTAGATAACCAATGCTCCACAAAGTTACTTCTATCGATGATCTTAGTTGTCCTTTCCAACTTTATATTCTTTGTGTCTCTGCAGTTTTCAATATGAAAACTCAGCTTCTGGAGTGGAAAAAAAATGTTGTGATGTTTTTGTTGTTCTTGTTCTTGTTGTTTTGTGGGTTTGGGTTTTTT
Organism: Turdus rufiventris; assembly: GCA_013186435.1. Taxonomy (NCBI): domain Eukaryota; kingdom Metazoa; phylum Chordata; class Aves; order Passeriformes; family Turdidae; genus Turdus; species Turdus rufiventris. The sequence goes on along the minus strand of PYHW01009542.1, from coordinate 1,656,963 downwards.
TGTTTGTCTGGATTTTTTTCTTTTTTTCTGACTCATTACTTTCTAAAACTACAACATGCTGCACTGTTTATCAATTACTATTGTATTTACCTATGTATAAAACTCTCTGATGTATCAAATAATTTCTTTTTCCAGTAGAGAAATTTAATTTCAAATTACTAAATCCCATATGAATACTTTACTTTGGTTGCATATCAATTTAAAAAATCCATCCAAGCAAGATTTCAGGCAATGAAATTTGGATTTCTAGCTCTTTTTAAAATTTATTTTTCTGATGCCAGGCTACACAACCTGTTGTGTGTTAGATGTGAATAATGCTTTCCCTTTTGCAGGGTGAAGTTTTCAAAATACCATTGTGTAGTTTCCTTTCCATCTATCCATTTTCTTGAATCAGCCACAAATCACATCAGTGTCAAGATTTCAGATTGCTTTTTCTCTATGTGGTTTTAGGTTATATCAAAATTAAATTGCTCTAATAGAAAGTACTGCAGAATCACTAAAGCCTACAAAATTAGTTCTTCTGCATAGCCCAGAACAAATGAGTTGCATGTTACAAAGCCAGACAGATTTTAAATTATAGCATACTTAAGTTCCCTGTACTTTCCTAATGTACATACACTGAGAATTATGCGGGCTAATAGCTTCTGTCCCGTTGTGAAGGATTGCTTTGAACTTCTCATTCTCCTGACAGCTTTTCCAAATGGACATGTATATGAAAGTAATGCCCAAATGAATATGTTTTCAGATGTTCCGTCAGCAAAGAACTGAATCCTGAAAAATGAAAGTACTGAGAGGGTTTGTTTTACTCTGAGGTCACTCACCTTTATTGCCCTGTTCTATAGCATTTTATAAGTATTGGAATCTGGAATCTGATTTTAGGTTCCAAAGATCTGTGCAGGAAGTTTTACACCACTTTCTTTTTTAAATTTTTTGACCCATTTAATTCTTGATCTTGGCAGAATTATTAAGGGAGCCCAGTAGAAGTATGAAGTGACTTGATTTAGAAAACATACATAGATAAATGTTTGTATTTTTAGATTGTAAAGAGAAATGACTGTAAATAGAAATCACATTAAGTCAGAAGACATTTTATCTTTAGAAAGCTCTAATGTCAGCATCTCAGCAACTGATACATGACACAGCTTCATTACAGTCAATAGAAGAACAATTTTATACAGCCATAATACTTCCAGTAGCTCAGAAACTGCAGGGAGCCCTGTTCAGAGAATTCTTCTCCCATTTGAATGCAAGTCATTTAGCTTACCTTTTAGGAGGTGCGTGCAAGTAACTTCCCCAAATTATGTCACTATGGATAAAAAATTCAATTGTACCCACCCAGGAATATTTTTTTTTCCTCTCTCCTTACTTTTACAGCCAACACCACCATCACCACATCTGATTGTTCCAATTTATTCTTTCTGAGCTCATTCCAGATTTTTCAAGATAGAGAGGTGCATGCAGATTGTGTTGCATAGCTACACTGAAATGATGAAATAGATCTCTTTGCTTCTTCCCATAAGTTCAGGTGTTGTATGAGAGAACCCCTCCTTTATATGGAAGAATTAGTATTATTTTATATAACTTTGCCCCCTCTGATGCATAATGGTACTGGAGTTCTGTGCACTCATAGACATTCCCTTCACTAAAATAATATGTGCCTTTGCTAGTCATCCTTCAGAATGCCAAACAAACTCAATAAAATGAAGTGAAAATCAAGCGAGTAAAAATGGAAAAGAGTTAGCAAACCACCCACTGGTGTGTTCCCCCTCTCCAGGATTTTCCTGCAAGCCTTGTAATGATGTCATGATTAGACATTTTAAAAATTATACCAGAAAGTTCTAGAAGTGAGGCTGTGATGCTTTTACCCTTTCTCCATAGAAGCAATACTGAGGATATCTTATTTATCCTTGATAGGTATCTGTATACCCTGATATTAAAGACCTCCATGGATGGAGATGCTGCAAAACTCAGTTGGTACACTCATCCAGCATTTAACTCTCTTTTTAGCTAGAATCTTTACCTAATTAGGAATCCAAATCTCTTTTTCTGCAGGTCAAAGTTATTATTCCTTGTGCCATTGCTTATGAGTGTAGAGAACAGCCTTCCGAAATTCAAACTTTTCTTGAATGAAAAAAAATCCAATCCTCCCAATTTTCAGTCTATTGCAGTATTTCTTGACTTCTGATCAGTTGAATCCTACTGCCTTGGATCCCAGATAATACATTTGGAATTTTCTGAAAAGAGTGTGTTAAATAGAACGTAATATTCCAGCTAAATACTCAATATTGTAAGGGGTCAAAAGAATTATTTTCCTCAACTTGCAGATTTGCACATTCCAAAATCATATCTATCTTTTCATAGCAACACTGCACATTGGATCTTACTGATATGAAGATCTTTTCTACAAGAACAATAGTCTCCATTTTGTGTTTGTCTATCTAATTTCCACTTCTTTCATGTAAGATTTTGCCCTTGCCTTTATCAAATTTTAATTTCTGATTTAATTTTTTTCCAATGTACTGGATCACTTAAGATTCTCATTCTTATGTTAGTTGCTTATCATTCATGCCCACATATTAACATTGGCAAAGTTTGTGGGTGATCCAGGATTTTTTGGGGAAAAGATTAGCAGTTTTGTGGAAGGCCAGCTGATGCTTTTTGGTGGGAAAATCAACTTTCTAAACAAATTTTTAATTAATACTGTTCCTTGATATCCATCTTTCAGTGTGATATACTGCCTAATCATTTTTCCCTATTGCTCAAACCTCTCTAAATATATTACTTTTTCTCATTTTCACTGTAAATTAATACTCTGACTTTTTTTTTTCAAACACCACAATTGATAGAGCTTTACTCCTGCTCTGGTTCCATATCTCCTGAGCACTCAATTCACAAAAATATCTCCTTGAACAAAAAGTTTAAGACTAATCCTGAGTTTCAATTCAAAATTGCAGCATCATATTACACAGCTAAGGGGGGAATCTCTTCCCCTCCTCTCATTGCTGCACTCATGAGGACAAAAAGAGGTGTCACTGTGCCATGTCTCCCATCAACATTCTGGACACTAGTAATACAGACATATTCCTAAAATTTCGTTCTAAGAATTTTCCTGAGGAAGTACCTGTTGAAGTGTTTCCCCAAGTCAGACCTCAAAGTAATTTGTATTATTCTCCATCTGCTCCATTATTTCTTATAATATTCATATTGTTTCATTTCTAAGCTGTTTATGTTCCTGAATTAATGAATATGTTAAACAAAATTAAATCAAACAGCTCTCCCAGTAGCCACATTAGATGATATCACTCCCCAGATCAGACATATCACAGAGCTGTTATCTTTATTTGCAGTCTCCTGTTTTTTCTTAGTTCACAGACAGTAGTGTTCCTATTTAAGTCAGATGAGGTTTCTGGGGATAGCAACATTTCATGGCATTCTACATTTTGTAGTTTAATATAATATTACATAATTTTAAAAATTATTTGATATTCTGTCTCCTAGAGCAAAATTAACGTGCTAATAGAGCATATGATAGGGATGCAAATTTAAACATCTATTACACATTTATATTTTAGTACCTATCGTTGCTGAGCTGAGGGCTCTGGTACTCATCAAACACACTGTGATCTTCCAGTGAAACTACAGGATGTTGATGCACAAAATTCAGAGCTGGGTTAAAGCTTCTCAATTGTGACCAAATCTTGCTACCTCTAGCACAGAGGTAGGAGAAGGTGAAGCAAACAGGAATAAGGAGGGAGCCAGAGGGTGAGAACCTGGGGAAAGCAGTCAGGAGCTGCTGGTTTTGTCAGGAGCCATTGCTGCAGCAGTGCCTGCTCTGAGGGGTCTGGTGGCTGTGCAGGGGGCATTGTCAGGGCTGTGGTGCTGGCACAAGCAAGGCAGCAAGACCTGACATGTGTCACTGCTCTACTCATCTGACACTGCCCACAGTGTTGGTTCTGCCTATCACAAGACTGGTCCCCAAGACCACTGCGACCAAATGCTTGTTAGATCTTTATTGAGCTGGTTAAAGCAATGCCACTCTTTTGTGTTGACCGGATTCCAGCAGAGGAAACATCCAGCTTTGCATGCAGCCCCACGGTGTCACCGCTGTGATGTGCTCTGGCATGCTCGGGACATGCGGCCAACCCCGTTTCATTGCCTGCACCAGACACCACCCCCCAGCTCAGGCTGTAAAGGTGATAAGGCACTGTACCAGGTCTATTTATAACTGCAACCTTTAGAGAGATTATTTTCAGGGCCAAGCTCAACAATGTGATAACACTGTGGGGCTGCATCTCGCTGCGGTGGTGGTGTAACACGGTAGCTTGGGATAATGCAGTGTTTCTGTGCCATGTTCTGGCTCAGATCACTTACAGCCAGACAGCACAACACTGCTGAGTGCTCTGGGGGCAGCATACTGTCTCCTCTTACGAGCTACTATCTGATATTCATACAGTACTACAGTCAGTTTTGCTTAAAAGCATTAGGATGAGCAGAAGCATCCTGAAGCACAGTGAGAAAGCAGATTTTTAATGGTATTTCATGCTTCCCTCAGTATCCTCTATTAAGGTTGACCGTATACCTTCACTAAGGTAGAATTTATGGTGATCTGATGAAAGTAGATAGATAACAGAGCTCTGGTATTTAATGATGTGCCTGCAATATCAATTTTTTAGTTTAAAAAAAAAAAAAAGTCTAAAGAAAAAAATCATGGGTCTTTATCAACAGGTTCAAACTTTCCTTATTACACATGAAAATAACAAGAATATCCATTAGTCTAGGCTGCTTCCAACCATTGTATGTCCAGAAACCAACTTAAACATCTGAAGCTTTAAACATGGCATAATTCTACCATTCTACACCAACTACAACCCCTGCACACATCCTCCAGGGAAAATCTACCATTTCTGTAAAAGCTTCAGAACATCTC
>PYHW01009542.1:1637372-1651986 GCA_013186435.1 Turdus rufiventris | reverse complement strand
GCCTTCACTCTCTCCTGCCAAGGTTTCAATCCTGTGCAATGGATGGAGCAGATGCTCCCACAGAAGGTTCTACATACAGATTAGAAATACCTCCCATGCTGTATGGAAGAATCTCTCAGCCACTGTTCAGCCAGGACTAGGGAGCTACTAATTGAAATTCAGTTCTGAGACCCCAGAGACCCCCAGAGACTTCATTCTGTATCTCTAATGGGCACCCAGCAGGGTACAAGTCAAGGATTCCAGGGTATTGATGCTCAGTTTTGGTAATTGATAAACACAGAAACCTCCAGAGATGTAAATATAAAGTTTCACTTGCTGCAGGAGAGCAAACCTGTGTTCAGACCCTCTGCAGAGGCTTTCAACAGGATTTTTTTTTTTACTTTACAAGGAGATTTGTATTCATTAGGTAGCCTCTAAGACCAGTGGTCCACTCCAATAAGTGTGCTGATAAAAGAGGTTGTGTCCCCAAAGGATGTCTGTTTGGGACACATCATTTCTCCTGCAAAAGATAATTACAATCGTCAGACACTGATTGTCTTCTAGCATCCATCGGGTGAAAATCTTTTTTTAAAAAGCTAAAGAAATTACCCTTCTCCTTTATGGTTGTTCAGGACTGATGAGAGTTTTGGGACTGATGATTTTGAGAAACAAAGTCCTCTGTTTCACAGCATAAGCATTAACAGTGCAAGAAAATTTCACCTGAAATGTAGCAGCACTACATGATCAGTAGGGTTCAAACCCGCATGCAGGGCCAATCCTCAAAGTCAAGGATGACTTCCAATTGTCCTATTCCAGCTGGGATAAGAACCAATACCAGATTAGATGCACATACTTCAGTCTGTAACCTCCATACAGCCCTTTGGGAAGGGCATGACCATTGGAGCAGATAACCCAGCCAGCGATTTAGCCCTAAGAGGTTCCACAAATGGGCATGGAGTGAGCTGAGAGACACTAATTATTATTTCTGGGAATTATTTCTGGGAGCCTCTGCTTCGCTGCACTGTGTCCCCATGTCACCAGAGTGGAAAGGACCTTCTTGTCCCCTGCCTCGTTTTTGTGGATATCATGCACTCGAGACATAGGACCAGGCACCAAGCTGGTACATGAGCAGGGTGCCCACACTATGGGTCTCAGGAGGAAAGGCCAGGACAGCCAGCCCTCACATGCTTGTGCTCAAGGCACCTCCATACTGCCTTCACAAGATGAAAGGTTTTGCATCTGTGCCCGCATAAATAATGAGACCAAATGTGGAATCTGGGTGTTATTAAGTGGCAGAGAGTTAGGGAAAAGGTCTGGAAAGCAGAGGAGAAAATTCTTTACTGATTCTTCCACAGAAGACTGAGCTCAGTAGAACACAGCCCACCAGAAAATACCAAGTCCAAATAACCATCCAACTGCTTATTTGAGCCATGCAATATAATGTCAAAAATTAATTAGCTAAAGCCCAAAAATACAGTAAGTAGTTTACTATACTATTTTTCTTTGGTTTGGGTTTTTTTGGGGGGCTTTTTTTTTTTTTTTTCTCATTTCCACTGTCCAGGAAAGTTTTCATTATTCAGTTTTCAGGAGTGTGATAGGATGAACTAATTCATCTCACAGCGAGGTTATGAAGTGTTCGGATAACAGTGACATAAAGCCTGTACAAAACATAGACATCCATCTTTTTTGTGCTTCTTCTTTCTTATTTGCACCTTTCTCCTATTCCCAATTAATAACCTTTTCAGTTTTGGAAACCTAAATTCTCACTCACCCACTGTTCAGTCTCGGGGTTTTAGTTTGGTTTTTTGTTTGTTTTTGTACTCCTTTCCAAATCTAGGTGCTTTTTACTGCACCATTATACCCATGCAAATAACAGGGACAATTTAAAGTCTGATGGCCTATGGAATCATTTTCCTTTCATTTTTCTTCAGTAATTAAAAAAAATTATTTCCTATTACTGTATCATTTTGAAACATATCTGTACATTAACCTGTAACTAAATTCTATGCTTCAACATGTGTGGACCTTCTGAAAGGGTTTCTGTCTCAGACCTCCTACTTTTCTATTCTTAAGAGATGCAATTCACAGTTCAGTCAATAATAGTTAACATTTCCTTCCCTCTCCCTCTCAAAAGACTTGTACAATTTGATGAAATCAGAAGGATTGTTGCTTTTGGTTTTGCTCCTGAATTCCAAATATCTACTTATTTATCTACTTCTACTAGGTTTGACTGGACAAAAGATATTAAATTCCCATTTAAAATAAATACACTGTTTCTAGTGCTGCACTTTGATAACTGTCCTCATCTTGAGCACACCTCAGCAATTGCAATTACATCTATTTATAACTGGGCATTACCAAGATTTCTGCTCATACAACTGATGGATTTCCCCAATTGCACAGTGGAATTTTGCCAACAGACTTGGCAGAGAGTAAGGTTGCCACAATTGGTAGGGAAATCATAATGAAATTTAACAGAATTTCATTGTATTTATGGTTAGACAGGACAGAAGAAAAATGGCCAGCTGTAATATCACTCACAATCTCCCAAAGAGAAACATAAACTTTTTTTGAGATTAGGTTTCTCAACATAGCACTATTCAAATTCTGCAATCAACTGTTCCTTAGGAATCTTTTTTCTTGAATTTTGTGCAGCCTTGAAACATTGGCATTGCTGGTGCAGACAGTTTATTTTGTCTCCTGTACTTCCATATTAGAGGCTCAGCCTCACTCTCTTAATTCTTAAGCCAGAATCAGCAGTCAGGTCGTCACTCACGTCACATTTACCTGACTCTGGAAAGAAGACGGGAGTGATGTTTTCTTTGAAAAATTTCTACTGCAGTGTTGCCAAATCTTAATTAGCTGGGACAGACATCTTTCATTTGCTTAAACAAATGAGACTTCTGATGTCAGGTCAGGGTATACAGACTAAGGATAGGGAAAACAATGCGATTAGGTCTTTAATCACACAGGTTTACAGAGGAAGGGGTCTGTGACCAGGAACACTAAGCTCAGTTATGACTGGGTACCACACATCCTCTTAGGGCTGCCTCTCGCCAGCATCACAGGTTCTTTAAAAAGGAAATTATTTGCCTTTTTTAGAGCTGGTGTTGGTTTCAGCCACATTTTCTTTGATGTCTTTTGGGGTCACGTAAAGGGACAAAGGGATTCATAGTTTGCTTATAATGAAGTCTATGTCTGTAAGTTAATTTACTCAGCTTTATGTAAAGTATGACCCTGGTGTTCCAATGCTCTTGTCTCTCCACACGGCAGAGCTTTGGGCAGAGGTGGTCATCAGGCTCATGTGGGAAGGCAGCAGGGTTCCACATTTTGGAGGAAGCCCCTCAGTATAATTCATATGGAAGGAAAAAGCCAAAATTATGCTAGAAATTGCAAGCAGAAACCTGCCTGAAGTCTGACAACCCTGCTACCCACCCTGATTTAAGGGAAAAACTGGCAACTGAGAGGATTGCACAAAGGTAGTGTGTGGGACAAGCCCTCCACTGCTAAAAATGAATTAAACAGGGTTCAGATGTGTCTCCATCTGTTTATTGCATAGTCAAGGACCCCCTAACCATTAAATGTCCCCAGATTCACCTATTCTTTATCATGCTCTGCAGCAAAAGGTTGAAAGAACAAATCATTCCCAAGTGCTTCTTTGCTTTTAGTGTGTAGCTTCTCCCTGGTTGACCAATCCATGTGTGTTTAAGGTATAACAGGTGAGAATAATTTCTGCTGGAAAAACAGGCTCCACAGGGAACATAGTTTTCTACAGGGAAGGTGATTCCTCCTCACAGTTCTCTTTCACGTTGGTATTGTCCGGAAGGGGACTTCAAATATGCAGGCCTAACATGATAAGCAAACTTCATTATTTGCATTATCAAAATCCTAAATTCTGCATCTTGGTGAAGATTTCAAAAGTAAAAGAGGTATTTTCCTCCAAAGCTTTGTTTTGTATAGTCATATGTTTTTCAAATATATTTTAAAACAAAAATGTACTTTTTGCCCTTGTAAACAAGAAATTGACATTAATTTAAAAAAAAAAACTCTTATATATGGCTAGAACATTAAAATAAACCCTCCGATAACTCTTAAATTAAAATTACTTCAAAATACTTTCTGAATTTATATGATAAATCTGTCATAGCAATATCCAAGGTCTTTGTCCCTTGTTGCATCCTTCTGTTCTTCATGACCAATGAATATTTCAAAAGCAGCCATTTATTGAAAGATAACATTTCTTATACTATGAATATCAATTATGCAGAAATCTGACAAATACAATTATTTTTTCTGAAGACAAGATAACCTGCAAAATACACCTTAACTGTTGAAGACACTTAATAAATTACAAATACTTAAACCGTCATAAACCAGAACTGAATTTGACAATTGCTATAAACAATGGAAATAACACGTATGCCTCTGTGAAATTGGCTGCATGATTCTCCTGTTTCCCTAACACTGCCTAGAATACAGCTAATATATTTTCCCTTCTTGACCAGATGGAGTCTCTGGCATTGTACTGAATTTTATTATTCAAGAAACTTTTGAAAGTATTGATTGTATTTGCCCTGACAAACCAGCCATAAAGAATTATGTCAAATAGTCTTAAGAAATTGAACAGTCTGGAAGAGCAGTTCAATCTTTTGCATCTTTAATAAGCAGTGTAATCATGCAGAAACACTTTTGACTTATAAAACACCTCTTAGTTAGGTTCTACAAATTCTCTTACATATAAAGACATGTCCTAGGGTGCTTTAAAATGCAAACTCCATGTAGGAGATGATGTGCTGTCCTGCTTATGCTCTGTTAACTTCATGGTTTTATTAGTAACATGTGGCAAAGTAAAATAATATATTTTTGTATTGGATATATGATACAGAGAGTTTGATCTTTCATTCTTCCTCTCTGATTACACTCTGTAGTTTCTCTGTTCTAAAGAGCAGATAGATGTCTATGCAGGGAGTGTTTGCTATGGACAAGCCATGCAGATGATTAACCTTGGCACTGTTCCATGTCTTTCAGTGTAAAATTTTTACTGAGCAGATTCGAAGTAAATCATCCAGCCCACTTCACTCAATAATCCCTCTTTAACATGCTCTGCAATTATATCATTTGTGCTGTTGTGCTTGCCCATTTTCCTTCTCGGCTATTCACATCCCCCCAAGGAATGGCAATTTCGCAGGCATTTCCAGTGACATAAATGGTTAAATGAGGCAAGGAGTTATCTTACTGACCACAGGATTTCTCTCATGGCAACCACTGTGGTCAGGTGGCACATTTACTTCAGAAAGAATTCTTCTTCCATCACAGACCACCTGGGAAGACAGGTAAAGTTGGTCCCTCCCTGCAAATAGAAAACAGAAGGCTGGACAGAGAGTTCCATGTGTTATGTCCCACTAAGTTTGGTTCCTCTGGTGTATCCACCCAGCCTCCAGAGAGTCCAGCAGCAATAGTGCCCAGCAGTTGGCAGAAGGCACCAGAGGGATGCCTCAGCTTCTCCAGGAGTATCAGCCACCCATGGCTGCCCCACTGGTTTTACAATTTCCAAATCCCAGCCAAAACATTGCAGAGAATGCCACGAATCCAAACCTCAATATTTAAGATTCCTACACATTTTGATGAACATATTCTCTTTCCTTCCTTCAGGGGGAACTGTCAGCATGAGGTGGAACACAAAACTATTCTTGCTTCACTCCATTCTGATTGAGACCCAGCTCCTGTCAGTCTTAGGTCACTGGCAGGATCATGGTATTTTATCCTCGTGCTTAGCTGATACTGCTTTTCTGTGAGAAAAAGGCTTTCCTCCCCATCCTTCTCTTCTTCTCTCCTTTACTGTTTTAGATGGTGCAGTCATTTTAAAAGTGAGTTTCTTATACAGCAGGGGTGTTCAAGCAGCTGTGACACTCTCGAACCACTAACTCCTGACTTTGGGTTGCTTAATTGCTGATTCATTTTTGCAATGAACAGATTAAAATAATTTGAAATTTACTGCAATTCATAGCAAGATAAAGTACCTTCTTGGACAAGGAGTAGTGGCAAGGATGTTGTTACCAACATTGTCCATACAAACTGCAGTGGGGTGTTCTGGTAGGATGGTTGTCATACCAGATCACATTTGAAAACAGCTAATACCTTGTGATTCACCATACTTCTTTTCTGTGACTCCACAGAGCCACAGAATTGTCCACAATGTCAGGAGCTAGAATCATAGAAGGAAAATAGTTAATATACTTAGCAGGGTTCCTGAATCAAAGGCATCCTGGCCTGTTTATAGCTTTTTGGAAGAGTTTCACTTCTGTAGGAATATTTGAAGGGTCCTAGTTCAGTTTCAACACAGAATACAAACCAGTAGAAAGACTATCAAAGCTGCCCTCAAACAGAATGTTTTCCTTATGAAAAGTGGAATATATCATGGCAGATAGAGACCCTGTGTACAAGAAATGGATGCAAGTGAATGGAAATTCAGGAAGTTTTATCCCCTTTAGGATGATTTTCCATCCTTTAAGCACGTGATTAAGTTTAGGATCAAGTACAAGAAGTATGAAATCAAAATATATCTTGGTGTTAGGGAGGCATTTCAGATAGCTGTAAAGAATGCCTTTATCAGTGCATAAAGTAACCTCTGATGACACAGTCAATGACTGGAATTAGAAGGTAAAAAGAAAGTCAAGAAGAAATTTAATAGAGTTTAAGTATAAGCAGATATAAACAAACAAAAAGATCAATAGGAAGAGGCATGGAGTGGAGATCAAAATTTATTTTCCTGCGGTCTAAATCAAATGGAAGCTGCATTGAAGAATATTAGCACACAAATACAGTAATGCCTAAGAAATCTCTAAATGTGTCATAGGATTATTCTTTTAACATATTAATAACTAAAGAGGTTGGCCAGGTATTTCCTTAACCAGAAATAAATATAGAAGCAATGTAATATGTAGAGAGGACAATTTCATGAAAAGTAAAGCTACAAACATGTTCAGACTTGGGTTCCAAACTCTACTCTGTCATGGACTTCCTAGGCTTTCTTTTGGAAAAAGTTATGAGCAAAATTTTCTTATTTTTTATTTTAATTCACACCACTTGTGAAAAAGATAGGTATCCTCACTGTTTATACTCAAAGGGAGTTTCTCTTTTAACTGTAATGGAATTCTGTATCTATCACCTTTCTTCTCCTCTTCAAGGAGGAATCACAGATAACAAACCTCTTTTATACCATCCTTCCAGCCATGGAAAGTCCTCTGAGAGGACACTAAGCAATAGAGCTATTCTAAGACACTACTTGTCTGGGGCTGACCATGTAAATTAAAATGCTGTAGCCATCAGTAAGGTTCTGATGTCTTCCCTTACTCTGCTGCAGAGATTTCTTGGTGAGAAAGAAAATATAGCACTCTATGATTTTATCCTTTAATTACTTGCCTATAATAAGTTAAGTTTTAATTCAGACAGTAATATTTCCTTTCTTCTAGCCTAATAATCTATCTAGTTGATAAAGTCATTGAGAGGGAAGAGCTTCCTTCTTCAACTATTCAAGGGCAAGATGCTCAGGGACTGACATAATTGAATTAAAGCCACAATGTAGTTATACTGCTTTATCTGCCTTGGTGACTTTGCCCTGAAAATTTTAAAGGAACAGACTCCAGGACTGTTGGGTCCTGATCCCAATGTTCTGTCCTAAGACAGATTTTAAAAGTGCTGTCATCAGTTCCGACAAGCAGAGTATTGAAAACGTTGCACTCTTCTGGTCTTTCACATGTTTAGTATCATTTTCTAAGGGCACCCTGTACTCCTCACCTTGTTGCTTCCCAGTAGGTTCTGAAGTGTTAATAACACTGTCAGGACGACCATGGAGTTTTCAGGCAGGGTGGGTTTTTGTGCCTTTCCTCTCCCCTGTGTCACATTTGGACAATTTTGCAAATGTTGGGGTCATGTGGGATTTTTTTCCTTTTGTTATTATCCATACTTGAAAATACCAATAGAGCAAGATAAAGATTATTCTTATCAAATTAGTTCAAAAACAGAAGAAATAGGAACTCTTAGAAATATCAAATAAAGAGGTGATTAATGGTTTAAAGAACAAGGCCAGCTACTTTTCAAATTCTGGTAAACAGCTGGGGATCTATCCAGTAAATTAATTTCTATGCCATTTTATTTCAGTGTGACAAAATAAATGGTTTTCCTGAGATTTTTGAGTAGGATTTGTTTATTAAGTTTCAGAGAAATTGAATTTATCTTCAGTGAGAATTTTGAGCTCTTGGATGCTTATCTAAATTCAATTAAGCACTTAGAAGGTCACTTACTGCAAATGGAAATAAAAACCATCAAAACAAAAGTTGATTAAAGGTGCATAAAGGTCATCTGTCCTATGTGACCCCAACATGACTTCCAGAGGTCCCTTCCAACCGCAACCATTTTGCGATTCTATGATTAATTTTGAAAATTTTGTTATCCTAATCTCAGTTTGGTCTTTTAAAAAAGGTGCACTATTTGCTCTCTTTTTTTTTTTTTTTTTTTTTTTTTTAATTCAAGCAGTGAAAACAAAAGAGACTGTAATTCAATTGTCTGGCACCTTCACTGGTGATGCATTACTGTGCACCATTATTTTGAAGGTTAAATATGTACTGGTATGTGCTTACTGTGTGTACTTAGAGTTTGAGTGCAGCTTTATTCGCCAGTAGAGTTGGAAAAATGTCCAAGGCACGGCAGCAGTGAATGGCTGAAGTGCAGAACTCATGCTGCCCCTTGGTACAGCTTAAAAAAATATGCCATGTCTAATGTAACTCTTCAACTGCATTTTCTGCCACAGATCTCAAAAGCAAAGCTCAGCAGATAAAATATATCTCGGATGGGTCTATGGTGAAACAAGGTGCAGTGGATGTTATTGCTAACTGCAATATAAAGCCCTTTTCTATGGTGATATAGGAAAACAGAGCACAGCATTTGGGTATTTGGTGATCTTCTGCAATACCAATTAGAATGGTGTGTCCTACTCCATTCTCATCCCTGGTGCTCATGAGAGGATGCAGAAGTGTCTGAATTTCCTTGCGTGGCTGTACCAGTTGAAATTGCACAAGTTTTCACTCCTAGACAGCTGAAAATATCAGCTAATTAAAACAAAGACAAATAATCTGATTTTGATAGTCAATATATTAGCAGTGAGTATATAAGAAGCCATCCTTGCAATGCACTTGCAGAGCAACAATGACTTTCACAGGATAATTTAGACAACACCTACCTGAACTCTGCTGTTAAACATTTTCTGGAGTTTTGTCTGTGGATTTTATAGCTGACAGTCTTTAGTGCTCCCACTACGCTCTTGTTTTAATAGTTCCTTGAAACTGTCATATATGAAACAAATGCCTGTCATCCTAAGCCAGAAGGAAATGTGGGGGAAAAGGCTTATAGGCCTAACTCAAACAAGGAGATGCACAGGAGAATGACAAATATTTGTGTTTTGTGATAAGTGTGTCCTAAATCTACCTGATCAAACATTCAGACTAGAAGAGTCTCTGGACATCTGTGCTCTGAGTCAAATGCACAGCCACCCAGATGATTGCCACCACAAGTGCCATGAGAGCACTCCTGGCACTGGCAGGTGCCTGGAGCCCAGAGCAGAGCAGCAGTCACTGCTGGGGTGGTGGAATCGCTGTAGTCACAGGCTGTAGAAAATGGGAGCACCAGACATTTATTTCCAGTATGGTCTCTGAAAAGAACACAGTTCAACTGTTGAAGTGTGCTACTTTGAAGAAAAGGATCTGAATTGGTCTCTGTATCAGCACTTCTTCAGGGACTCCAGCATTTCCCCTTCCCTCAATATCCCATTTACACAACTGAAAACTCCAGAGCTAAATAGCAAGGAATTTCTAACTGCTTAATCTGAATAACCACTGAAGAGAAACTGCAGTAATAGAGAATAAAGTTGCTGCTGGGAAAATGAAAACATTTAAAAAGAGAAGCCCTAGGAGCAGAAAAACAGATTTGGTATGAACTATGTTGCAAAGGCCAGCCCTCCCTTGAGAAGTTTTAGCAATACAATTAGGAGCCTTTACAGGTTTAGTAGCTGATTTTTAAACACACATTTTCAACCTGCAGTGCCTGCTGTTGTCACACAATATCTGGTTCCGTACATTCAGGATTTCTCTGTGGCTCGGAGGGAGAGTGAATCCAAAGCTCTCACATCTGCTGAAGGGGACTCAAGGTTTTAAAAGGGAAGCAATGACAAGCTGTGGAGAGACAATGGACACCCATATCTAGCCCCAGCACAGGAGAGGAGAAGGAAAACAAGCCTGTATGGGAATTAGAACCAAAGGGACTTGCCCTCAAAGGAGAACCTGTCTCCTCAGGGCATATTACTGGGTTTCTGGGGTAAGGTTTCAGAGCTGCCTTTTTAGCCTTTGCTTTGTGCTGCACTGAATAGCAGGAAGGCAAATGAGGAGACTACGGGGGTCTCTGGGTCTAGGAACAATGCGGTCATCTAATCCAACAGATGGGCAATTTACAATGTTTTCTTCAAGTAAGTTCCCACAGAGGAGAATTTAGCTTGAGGTTGAACCATAAGAAGAACAGATATGTGAATTCAACTCTGATGTGGGAGGAGGGACATTACTGGTCTCCAGTAATGAGTCATCTCGTCCCATGAGTCTGGCATCATAAACATCTGTAGATTTTAATTAATTCTGATAAAACTTACATTCCTCAAGTAGCAGAGTGTCCAGAGATATGGTTACTTTTCACATAGAGACAGCAAGAAGTGAGGTATCAGGATCTGAACTGTGAAAGTGTGAGTTTTTCACTTGTAGCCTTTGGCAGATCTTTTCCTTTCTATTTCTCATTGCTTTCATTTAAAATGTAACAGTTAAATATCTCAGAAAATCAAACTGAAACCTTATATTTCACCCAGTTTTCACTGAAAAGTCTAGTTTGCTTGAAAAATGCTCCATATTTCCCAAAACAAAATATGGAAATATGGAGTAGGAATCAAGCATTGAATATGTTTTGAAATAGAAGTCGTATTGCTTGGGCAGTGCTTAGCAGAGAACTGTTTACATGACAGTTGTTGAAATTCCTCTAACCCATTATGGGTTACCACAGCCTTCACCAGCTTCCTCAGCTTGACTGAAAAATGAATTTAAACACATCCACCCCACGCAGTTTCAGAAGAGCTTTCAAAACTGATATTTATAAAAGGCCATTGTATAGGAGTGATTTTCTAAACTACAATATATTGCAATCTTCCATAGTGCTGTCAGTGTGAGCAACTAAAACCAAACCACAGAAATGCAGTTGTACTGACTTTTTCCAATTACACAACCAATGAAGCAAGGCAGATGAACACTTCTAATATGAAGTTGGGAAACCCAAGAGGTTTGAAAGGTGAATGGAAGGTCAATGTCAATTTAAAATATAAAATGTCTTCTTGATGTTATTTCTCTGTGCAGTTCGGTAACTTCTGAAAAAAAAAAAAGTAGCTCCAGACTGAATCTGGAGTAAATTAAAAACAAAATAATAATTGTAGCTTACTCTGTATCCACATTCTTCAGTCACTGCTGATCTAGTTACCTGATCTGACATCCTTGTATTTAATCAGTAAAACTGCAAAATCCATTTCCACTGTCTCAGATGGCTCTGTTGGAGGGCAACACTGTGGTACCTGTATTCCTGTACTTCATCTGGTGGCATACCACTGTTATCAGCACAAACTTGCCACTTCCAGTAGAAAGCTGCCTTGCACCAAGAAGCAATGAAGCAATTCAGGGGTTTGTGCAGGCCAAATTTGGGGAGAGAGAAAATTGAGGTGGAGATAAAGAGAGTTTATTAAAATATTAAATTTTTGTCATATGCAAAAGTCAGTGTGATTCAATGAGAATCTGTAAATGCATGGATACGTAGCCTCTTCCTAATGACTTCTGTGAGCCAAGCCTGCAGTGAGGGTGAGAACACCACGGGCTCCCTGCCTGTGGTGGCAGAGATGAGATGGAGCCCTCATGAAATCTGAAAGATGGCATGTATTTTGTCACAGAGCTCTCTCATCCAGTTAAGCCAAGGTAATTCAAATAAAACAACATAGCTTGAACATTTAGTTTCATCAAATTTCTCTTTTGGTGGCAATTGTAAAAAAAAAAATTAAAAAAAAAATATAAAAAAAATTCCAGTCAGATGTTACTTGAAATCAAAACCAGGATTTTCCTTCTATTAGGTTTTAGGCTCCATTTCCACACTGAAACAAGCTTTTCTCCTCTGTTTCCTCCCATATCGTATTAACAACTACATCAAAATATAAAGAGACCACATAATTTATGAAAAGTGTTTTAATGAAAATGAAAACTAGAAACCATTAAGAAAATGTGTTAGCCAGCATGTCAGAAACAAACCATGGCCCAAAATAATCAAATGAAAACAACTGAATTTCTGAATCAATGCAGAAATACGTGGTGTCTAAAATTTTTTTAATGAATCTTTTCCTTAAAAATCTAGAATATCAAAAATAAAAACAAACCACCACCACAAAACAAAACAGGATGTTCTCCTGTAATGTTAGTTAAAGAATATTTCAGATAGAACACTTCTAGAAAACATTTCAATGGAAAAAAAAAATCCCAACACTAATATATCCATTGGTCAAAAGTACTGTAAAAATTTTTGAATGCCAAATGCATCAGCCTTTTGAGATCAATAATCTTTGGTCAAGAAAGAAAATATTTTGCAGTCCAATATTTCCACACTGATTGTTTTCCACTTTCTTTTATGTGCAAATAGTTGAGATGTCAAAATTTCATCAGTGTGGGCTGAAAACAAATTAGTATTATTTCATGCAGGAAGACAATTCAATTTTCCACATTTCTCTGACTGAGAAGCTATTCAGACAAATGTGTGTTTCATATCATGTGGACTTTGTAGCAGCATGAATACCCTCACATGAATACCCTCAAGTCCTATTTAGGCTTGGTTTATATTCTTTAAGACTCTTCACCTCCATCCTTCAGCTCTCCTCAGAGTCCAGACACTCGAGGAAAAAGCTTTCCCAAAGAGATAGTAAGGCAACAGAAATAATAACTGTCAAACCTCACTATAAGATTGAGCACATAAATGGACTACCGTCTGGAGCAGCTATTCTTAATTAGCTGCAATTATTACCACCCTAATGAAGTCAATAGGCTAAAAGGAAATATAAAGTTGGCAAAATTAGCTGATTGAAGTGGTTAGATTAGCCAAGATAGAATATTTAAGGTTATAATGTACTCCTAAATAATTATTTTGCATACAAAGTTGATAAATGTCATGGGGATTCTCAGGTGCATCCATGTACAAACATCAGCTTTGAAATCAAAGTAACTTTTATAGGGAAAGAAAAAAACCCAAACAGTTTAGGGCCTCTAGTTAATGAGAAACATAAAACTGAAGTGGGAGAAAGTGAATATAATGAAGAGTTAAGTGTCTCATTCACAGTGGTTTCAGCCCTCTTGTCTTTCGTTTCAATTATCCTGCCTTTAAGAAAGAAAAAGTGTGAAGGTCCAAAGACACTGAGGGAACATCTTCCCTCCTCCTACTGAGGGAGACATCTTACATCATTCAGGTTCAGTGTAAGAAGGAATTGAAGGCACTAGGAAAAAAATTTGGCAAAGAAAATAGTTATATCAATCATGAAAGAGTTATAAAAATTAAATTAATTGCATTGAGAAAGCTAAATAGAGATGTCTGTCTACCTTAGGTTGAATTTGAATAGCACAGGATGCATTAATAGTCAGCAAATGTGCAGCAGAAGAAAAGAAATAGTTTCATGCAACATTTAATTGAGTTGTTTCTCACTGCAGGGAAATTTTACTGATGCTAAAACCTTGGCAAGATTTTAAAAAAGGTTTGTGTTTGTAAGATTAAATGTTGGATACATGCCTGTGTTTTGGAGTTACTGCCAAACAAGGTATATGGCTGGAAAGCTGGGGCTTGATCCCATTACCTTGATAGTGTGTGTAGTGTGTGGGATGGGAAAAATTTCAATTCCCAGTCCTGCTATGATCTCACCTCTGTGACTGTCAAGAGTACTTTGTTATTGACTTTAAATGGTAACAGAATAGGGCAAATTCTAGAAATCTTACTTCTTGGAAATCTGTTCTTTAGTTCTTGCTCCGAGACGTTCAAGTGGCAACCATGGTGACAGAAAAACTTGTCACCACTTTCCACATTCACCAAAGGCCAGGTAAATATTTTAGGTCATATATTTAGTCCTTCAATACAATCCATCTCAGCACTATGGGGACTCTGTAGTCTATGATGCTATGATAACACTGACAAGAAAGAAAATAGAATTGTTTGTATGGTTTACCCCATTTTGTTATCTTTTATTTTTTCACATATTTCCAACCATGTCATATTGTTAGAAGATAAGCCACCAGTATCATAACAGCAGTCACACATAAAAGCAATACTACATTTGCACAGGAGACAAAGTAATTTTGACAACCTTTATCAAATGCTGCTTCATACAATATAAAAATAATAATACCCACATAAGCAGAAGTGGAGCAGTTGTCCTGGTTTGGAGGACAGGTGTCTGCTGAGAAAGGCAGAAGCCACTCTTTGAAATGGAGAATGTAAACTCCCTCCCTCCAAATTATTATAATTTTGAAATCAAGGG
>PYHW01009542.1:1606617-1627864 GCA_013186435.1 Turdus rufiventris | reverse complement strand
CTATTTTAATTTCCCTAGAAAAGAACTGTTATTCCTAATTCCCATATCTTTGCCTGAAAGCCCCTTGATTTCAAAATTATAATAATTAAGAAGGAGTGGGTTTACATTCTCCATTTCAAAGAGATGCTCCTGCCTTTCTTAGCAGACACCTGTCCTCCAATCTAAAACAGTTCCATACTACTTTATGAACTTATAATAATCATATACATGGAGATCCATTTGGACATAAACAGCATGGGTGAACTGCAGTTGGTGCTTAAAAGTAGGGGAGCCCTGTCCAATAAATACACCTGGAAAACCAGCCTGCAAAGCAGAGTGTGTCTACAGCTCTAGCATATCAGAAGCTCATTAGATTCCAAACCTGAACCCAACGTTATACTTTGCAGATTTTTTTTTTTGTTGTTTCAGAATATATAGGCCAATAGACTGGCAACAGTCACAGCCCCAGATAGTGTTGCATGACTGTGTACTAAGGACAGAAAAGTGAAATATTGTCCTTCAGAAAGAGGAAATGCTTGGTTGGTCACTCTTAATGTTACAAATGGGTACTGAGGACAGAGTTTTCTCCTAAGTGATGAATAGCCAGGGTGATCCCTGGACAGTTTACAGCAGGGAAGAGCAGAATATGATTCTGGATCTAATAAAACAATGAACTAGGACTAATCCGCACACACCAATCCTGTTCTTTCCCTGTTTCATAGAGAAGTTGTGAGCCTACCAAAAGCAACAGAAATTTTTCCATTGTAGTGCACAAGGCTTTTGATCTATTGATCTTTTTCAGAGAAATTTATTATGAGATTTCAGGCTCTGAAACTGGAGTGTGGATGAGTAATGTAGCTTATACAGTGGAGTCCTGCTCTCAGCACTCTCTGAAGTCAGGCTTCCAGGGCCAATGCTGATATGTGGAATTTCACAACTCAATCCATGAATATTCTCTAATATCCTAGCTCTAATATCCTCCCAGTGATTGCTGTTTTCATGAGCAGCCTGATATTTAATTAATTTTAAACCTGTACAAAAGTAGTGTGTTTGCAGAGCAGATGAAGTGAATCTAGCACTAGCAAATAATGTCTGTGTATTTTTGTCATTAAGAGATAACTCTGTTAGCCACAGAGGGAGCTGAGATTAATTCTGTGAATCTCAAATCCGAACAGTATAGAGGAGAGATATAAAGACACTATACATTCAATGGGTGTGCACATTCTGTCAGAAACACTTGTTATAGTTGATTAGCACATATAATTTTGATCATACTGGATTTATTTTTCTTTGTCTAATATTCATGGTACAATCCAAACCTCTTGTGTACACGACAAGAAAAACAGATAAAGATAAAAAAAATGCAATGGAGATAAACCATATTGAGAAATGTATTAGCAAAGAATGAAAAAGATAGGAAATAACAAAACTACAATAGAGCATAAATATGTATTCTATATATACATACATACATGGAGAAAGAGAGATTATGCTTTGAAGGCATTATGAGCTTTTGATTTTCTATCTGTTGCAGAACAGACCCATTTTAAGGAAGCAGGAAAAATGATTACTTGAATTCTATGTTTGCTGGAGTAGTCGTTGTCACTCTTGGTGATATAACACCTTCTCAAATAAAAATAGGAGGACATAAGGAAAAAAAATTATCTAAGGTGAAGCACTAAATTACTTGACATTCCCCATCATTAATAGTTCTACCTTTGTCAGTGTGCTTATAAGTCTCAAAACAACTTCATGAACTTTCTTTTCAGACAGAGAAAAATTTCAAATGTCTCTTTTTACTCCTTGCATAGAGCCTTGCAAAACCAAATCTTCTGTTTCACTTATCCAAATTCACTACACAAATTTTATTTTTATCCTGACCCTAACAGACACAGGTAGAATGAACCAACTCCTGACCACAGAAGTACAATGTGCATCACAAGATTTAGAAAGAGAAGCTAGGAAATGTATGATATTTTTTCCTCTTTTTGCTACGTTATCTTTATTGTCAGTCAGATACCAGAACAAACTGCATCACCATTTACTTACTCTCAAACATTACCCTGTTTCCCAGTACTGAAAGAACAGGAACTATCACAAGTCATGTCTGCATGGTCATGACAAATGTGCTAGAATGCCTGAAACACAAATTTCTGTTTGTGTTTGAAGTCCATGTGTATTTACATGGGAATTGAGGTCATATTGACTTTGCTCAGCACAAGACAACATGCATCAGATTCTCCCTACCTGATGTGCAGTAACAACTACCCTTCACCTGTGAAGATTATAAGGCAGCAAGAAGAGATTTTTCCAGAGAAAGTGTAAGAGTTCAGCTCTTTTAATCTCTCTGCCATATCTGTATTTGAAAATAGCTATGAACTGTGTTCTTATGTTCAATTATAAACAGATTCTGCAGAGGTAAGGGGTATTAATTTAGTAAATCACAAGATCCAGAAGGAGTAGATAGAAAAGACATTTTTCTTATTGCCAGATATAATTACATTATTTGTGAATGTCATCTTTTGGATGCTTCATCCTCTTTGCAAAGGTGATGCAATGCAAATGGGCTATCATTGAAATGCTTTTAGTGGGGCTAAGGAGAAAGCACATTGTCCCTTCAATTACAGGGTTTGACATCTACAAACCTTTCACAATTAGGAAGAGTTAAAAATGCCTTTGTCAGTGGCATGGTGGGTTGGATAGCATTTGTTTAGGATGACCGGAATCATTATGAGTGGATGCAAAACTATAAAAGATCTCTATAAAGAAAAAATACATTTTTATATGCTCATATACAAAGTAGTAAATATACAGAAGCAGATAATTACAGTAATTGCACGACCATACAGCACACCAGACTATAAGGCGCACTTCCGGGTTTGGGGGAAAATTTTGGTCAAAATGGTGCGCCTTATAGTCGTGAAATTACTGTAAATTTAAAGAGCATTTTCCAACCATAAAATTAGAAAGATTAAGAGGTAACCATTAACTTGACTGTAAATCCCTCCACTATATCTTTCTACAAATAAGAGTGTCTGCATTTTAATTATGTGGTGTTGTTCAGTTCCTCAAACGTTCAATGGGATTGCATTGTGTATCACAAAAGATCAAGAGCAGACCAACAAACAGGTCCAAACTAATTAAAAACCTTTTGAAAACCTAATCCTACTTTAACCTAGTTTTGTACATACTGGGGAAAAAAAAAAACAAAACAAAAACAAAACAAAAAAACCCCAAAAAACCCCCAAAAAACCAAAAAAACAAAAAAACAAAACAAAACAAAACAACAAAAAAAAAAACCCAAACAAACAAAAAAACCCCAAAAAACCAAAAAAAACCCAAAAAAAAAAAAAAACCAAGAAAACACTTTAGAAATTTCATGAAAGACATTATTTATAGGACTTTATATATGTGGAGGACATTGATTTTATAGAAAACATGTTTGAAGCCTTAAAAAGTATTGAACTTAGAACTGAACCTTATTTACACTAAGAAAGGAGAAAATGTCACTTTAGTGATTTGACTACAGCCTGAAAGGGCACCACCAACCCTCAGGGACTTCTGTGCTTACTCTGTGGCTGGGTCTGCAGCAGGGAGACGTAGTGCTTTAGCATGTGCTACTGCTGAAAGGCCTAAAATGAAAAACTGAGGGTCGCTTTCTTGGACATCAGTCCAGCTTGACCCAAGGAGTCTGTTCAGAGAATGGAAAGTGATTTGTCTGCTCTTTAACAAGCCCACTCTAAGATGGAAGCAGCTGTTTTCTTCCTCGCTGCCAGGGTATTTTGGAGTTTGTGTAAAGTAAGAAGGGAAAAATAAATCTCTGAGAAGCAGTTACACCAAAACATCTTAGGCCTGTTATATCACAAACACAAAAAAGGGACAAGCAGACTTTCTTTTTCTTTTTTTTTTCTTTTTTTTTTTCTTTTTTCCTTTTTTCCCTGCAAAACATTTCCTTTCAGCTGTCCCTTTGAAGTCATAGGCTTATAGCACGAGAGCAAGGAGCTGTGAAATGTGCCTTTGAGTCACACATTTCTCAAAGAGCATCACAAGGCAGGTAGCACTGGGGAGCACATCTGCAAATCAGCGTGGTGTTACTGAGGCTTGGTCCAGCCTCAGACTCTGAGAGCTGCAGAGAGCCACAAATTTCAGCAGGGGAAAATCACTTCCCATCTTCATTCTACCTTCCCACCTGGGTTATCTCACTTCCACTCTGGGCAGTGACGGTGTTGGTGTGACCAGCTTATGAGGAAATAATTATAAGGAAATAATAGAATTGTTTATTATACACACATAAATTAGATAATGTTACCATCTTCTGTTCCCCTTAGTCCTGCTGTTGCTCTCTGACTACTGGATACTTTCTCATTGTTAAAAAGCTGTTGTAAGGTTTCCCCTTCAAACTACCTTCACCACAGATTGCTCTTGATGCTTCCTGAAAACAATCCCTGCTCAGAGGAGTCTGATTCCCTTCGTGGCCAAACACACAGATTGGCAGAATACTCAAGTATTCATGATTAGTTATGTCTCCTGATTCTCCAGTCAGAGGTCGTCTGCATTTCTCATCCAAAACTATTTACAGTACTTTTCTTACATAAAGGATATTGCAAATAGATATTCTGCCTCACCTATAATTCTTTAAGAGGCAGCAAAATTGTCTCTCATGATTTTGGAACAGTCAGTAATGATATGCCAGTTTCTTACAAACTTCAGGACAAAGCTCTGTTGAAGGTTAGCATTTCTTCTGCAGATTGTCTGCTAAAGACAGTGATCAACCTCACCCAATATTTTTTTTTCAGTGTGAGGGTAGAAACAGAGTGTGCCATCACAGCATCACTTACTACACCCCGTGGGAGGTTTATTTTATTGCAGGAATCTCTTTGGTCTTTCTGCAGTTTAAAGTGATCAGAGTAAAAGGATCTGAGCACTTCTAGCAAAACCAATATCTGTTAGACCAGAAGATGAGAAAAGAAACCCAGTGGTAGCCTAAGGAAAAACGATAGCCAGAAGACAGATGTGACCAGCAGAGAGCTGATGAACAAGATAAGAAAGATCAGAGAGACTGAAGAGGAGCAGGTGTTGCACTAGGCAGTGAGGAAAAATGAAAAGGGAAATGGATGAATGATGTAGGTCTGTACTAGACCAATAGGCTGCAGATAGGTCCTAATGCAAAGCTGCTGCAAGTATCTGAGGAGAAAGTGTCACTGCTAAGGAGAGGAGATAATGTGGCAGCACTCAGTAATACAGCCAGGAGCAGGGGGAAATACCCACCAAAACAACTGAAATTCCCAAGATGTCACCTCACAGAGAGCTGTGCTTCTACCTGTTCAGCTGATAAAGAAGGGATGTGATGCACTGGATACCCCACTCCAGGGGTCCCCCAAGTTCAGACAGTTTCCCTTTTCTGTTCATTTTATGTCATTTCTTTCCATTGTGTTTTGAACATTTTACTCATCCTCAGAGATGACAGGCAGAAATACAGAAACCCTTTGATAGCTGCCAGTTTTACTTGGAGATAAAAAGCTGAAACCCACTTGTTCATCAGAATCCCACAGAGGCAGACCCTTTGTGGAAATGATTCTTAATGATCCCATGATTATTAAGCCCAAAATGGCTTTGCTGCAGAACTAGAAAGAAAATAATGATAGGAAAAGGAGGAAATAGGTTCCTATTCCCAACCTAGACAATAGCCCACAAAACAACAAAAGCAATATATTGGAGACAAAAATTATCTCTATACAAATATTTAATACACTGGAATTTCTGATTATGAAAGAAATTATAACTTTTTAAAAAATAATATCTGTCCTCTTCCTTGAAGATGTTACAGAGGCCAAGTCTCAGTGAATGGCAGTGGATTTAAGAACTTAAATGTTCGAATGACAATTGAGGTGAGATTTCAGAAGTTCAAGTCTCTTCAGTTTTCACAATACTGTTCAAAGTGCAAGGCTTAAAGAAATGTTACCCTATCTCTGTGGGCTGTCATAGGATAATACATACAGGCACTGAAACTAGGGTGAGTGAGAAATTCGTAGTGAAAACAGGAATTAAGGGGTGACAATTGGAAGAGCACATGTAAGTGCTCTTGCAGAACTGTTTCTCTTGCAGTCACAATTTCTTGGTTTTTTCTAATCACCTTGTTTTTCACTCATGCCTCAGTTCTGTTCCTATTTTTCTCTCTCACATTTACCCCATTTATTATTTTCTCTTGCCCCACAGATCCTTGTATGTCTTTCTCTAGGTATGTTCTTGTGCTGTTCAAACAGGTTTGTGCTGCGTGGAGGGATGTTGCAATGCACCAGTCACTGCTGAGTGGTTCTGCTGCCATTGCATGGCACAGTGGGAGGGATTCCATCTCCAACATGACACTTCAGGGACACAGCAGATTGATGGAGGAGATTGTTCCCTAGGTACACTGCTAGATACTATTCCTATCTAGATTTAATTTTACTTCCCTTAAGTTCGCTTTACCATGAAGTCACGTAAAGATGGATTTAGGTTCAGAGAAGTGGACCACTGCAGAATAATAGGCTAAGGTGAGACCTCAGAAAATGAAATATATGAGTCAGTAGTCTTTTTGTCCTTAGACAGGTTTGCTGTGGAAAGGTGGTCTGAAATACAGAAGCAGAAACAGGAAACTTACAGACAGTAACAGATAAGTCTGCCAAAGAAAGGCAAAGAGTAATGCACAGCATAATTGTGGAATTTCAGGACTGTAACAAAAGGAGTTTGAAATCCTCAACACCACAAATGGGAGAGGAACTACTTAATCAACAAGGCATTATACCAACAGTTGGGCTGAAGTTGACATGGTTCTTCTGCCACAATATGAAGGAGGTTCCCATGTGGTAAAATACAATGGCACATTTTCTGAATTTCAAAATCAACCTCTCTCTCTCTTTTAATTAAAAACTAATCTTTGACATAGAATAGAATGCACAAGGGACATCATATATATTCATCACTCTGTGGAAATTTTGTATCACACAGACTTCATTGCTAAAGTAACGAGGTGAATTTGTGAAGTTTGCACACCCGTGCGCATAGTAATAGCCTGCTCTTCTCCATTCTGTGCTGGTTAATGCCCCTCCAGCTTTTTAATATTTTTGGCTTCAAATAATTCAATTTATTCCTTCTTAAACCCTACATTCCAAATGTTCCCATTATTTTATTTTGGTCAATATTCAAGAGTGGCCAGCATCTGATGTGAACAGACTTTACAGTGTCTCTTTATAAACCAAAATGGACAGAGAGCTTGAGAGTGTTTGCTTATGAATTTTAGTCTGCCTGGTCTAGTGATGATGAATATAATTTTTACAGAAGGTGCATGGCCAGGGACAAATCCCTCAGTTTCCTGTTATTAAGTTAAGCTTGCTAAACATTACATTATTTTTTAACAGAAGCTTCTGTTAAAGGCATGGTGAATTAATGCAAAGCTAAGGTATTTTACCTTGTTAAAAGTAGCTGAAGCATGTTAGGATCAATATCTGGACCCCTGCGTCAGAACCAGATTTAGACACAGATTTGTTAAACCTGTAGTGGAGTCAGAAGGTAATTAGTCTGTAGCTATAATCTATGTAATTAAGGTTGGTAGCAGTCATATAGTGAAACAGCACAGTCAGAGACTTAAGGAACCAATCCTGATGCAGCAGCTATTAAAAGGTGGTAAATAAATCTCTCCTTTCTTTGGCAAGGACTGTGTAATCTTTGAGGTTCTCTCTTCGCAAAAGGGGAGATGATCATACAGACCTACAGTAAACAATCATGGTTGTGATCAACATATTTATGATCAGATGTAGCAGACACTTCATTTGAGATTTTTAAATGTTTTTATATGTATTTTGTTAGGCCTCTCCATCTTTAAAAAAACTTTTCTCAGACTGCAGAATGAGCTTGGAAATATAGATTCTGGTTTAGAAATTTAGATATCACTGCTTTCTGGTAAGGTAAGAACGTAATTAAGTTCCCTCAGTATTTCACTATCACTGCTTTGAATGAAGGCTACAGTAACACAGGCATAAAAAAGATTTAGCTGCCCTCTCAAAAACAAGATTGAACTTCTGTTCAATATATGCTTAAATACTTGCAAAGAATTTGAGCCATTCCCTGTTATATCTAAGTCAGCATTTTTCTCTGTGCTTGCAATCTACATCTTAGGTAAGCTGTTAAGGAAAATGGAAGGTATGTAAAAATCCTCAGAATTTATGGACACAGAAGAACAGACTAGATTTTCAAGCTCTTGAAAATTTCATGTAAGACTGACCATGATGATGTTTAAAATAATTTTAAAAGCATTTGCTGAGTAAAAAAATAAGGTACTTTCCAAAGCAGGTTTGAGGATTATCTCATAGATCTTAGTGAGTGAATAAGAAAATCCCATACAAAAGCCAGGTACTTACACCATTTACAACCTTGGGAAAAGGAAAGATTTTCTTTAGCTTCAGTAAGAGTCACATTGGGCTCTCATATATTAATATTCCCATCAGAAACCCTACTCTGACTCTGTCTGAAGAACAGAGTGAGAGTCTCCATGGGTTTATTCATGATCCCAAAAGGACTTTTATGACTTGGAGGGATTTGCAGACATTCACTGAAATATCACAGAATCTTTTCTGGACTCACTAGCAGGCTGATCCATGCGTTAATCCATGGTTCCTTGGGAGACCTGTACTGTGTTGCAGTTCTCTGGGGTATTTTCATGACCAATATTCAGGCTCATGTTTGAAAAAAAAAAAACTGAGGAAAGACTAGGAAGATTGAGGTTTGCATTTTGATTTTATTATTGTGTTTTGTCTAGGGGGGGATGGTAGATTGGTTGGTTGTTGATTTGATTTGGGAGGGATTTTTTTTGAGGTCTGCCTGTATGGTTTTTAGAAGAGATGCATTCCTCTTATGCATTATCTTCAGGTAAGAATAAACTCTAAATTGGTTTCAGTCCGCCTTCTGATCCCTCTACTCTTTCACCAGCTTCACCACTTGTCACTCAGGGACTTTGAGTAGCTCTCATAAGGTTTTTGCCTTTAACAGCACAGGTGTGATAGGTGATCTGGGGATAATGATTTACTGTGCCTCCAATTCGTGTCGGGCTGCAGTGGGACTACATAACTCTCACCACACTCTTCCTTCAGAAGATACATGCTTGAACCTAATGATCTTCAACTCAATCTGAATAGAAACTTAACTCTTCTAGTGAGACAACCTTTCCCATGACTGAGGATAGGTATAAATTTAGTCTGAGTTCTAGCATGAAAATTTTAACTAAAGTGCTTAAAGAAGGAAGTTATAGTCTGACAAAACTTGCTTGGTTGATGGGTGTGAGGAGCTTCAGTCAACTTCCAACAAGCAGAAGGTGGAAAGGAGATTTCCTGAAATCTGTCACTTTAATGTCCCTTTTCTATCTCTCCTATAACTGCTGCCAGTAGAAATCAGTATAGGTGCACTGATGAAATGTGTATGTGGTATGAGCTAGTCCCTAGATTTTACCTTTTGATGGCATCATCCACTCTTCCAGCCCATTTATGGCCTTCTGTGAAACCACACTTTAAGTTGGTCATGCCCAAACTGATGACTAAATGATGGTGGCCACAGTGAATAAACTCAGGCCTAAGCATGTGTTTCTGTGCATTGGCTGCCCCAATCTAGCTAGATTACAGAATATCTAGATTACAGAATATTCTGATTTGGAAGGACCCACAAAGATCACCAAGCCCAGATCTTAACTGAATGGCTCATCCAGGGATCAAAACCACAACCATGATGTAATTAGATCCACACTCTGACTGATTGAGTTTATCCCAGGTAATAGACCTCTTCATCCAGACTGCTTGTTCCAGGAATATTTAACAGAATGATTTCAGGTTTTCATCAAATTATATATCTCTGCACATTAATTATAATAGAATTTAAATTGCAATAAAATGTGGGACTCCTCTGCCTGAGAGGTAAGTAAGTTTTTAAAATATTTTTAAACCATTCTACTGCTGGAAATGACTTTTTATGTGGCAGGTTCTTATCTGTGCCTCTAGATGGAGATCCTATCCATTTAACTCAGCTCTCTAGAGAAAGCTGTGGGATACTTCAATTTTGCCTTTCATACTCCAAGGACTAATTTTTTCTTTTTTTCTGATTTCTAGATTATAAATTTATTTTAATCTCAGCGAACAGACATAATTTGCAACTTGTCTGAAAAAAAAAAAAAAATACTCTTCTCTTCTAGCTTTCAAGAGCATCCCTAACCATTTACTTTGCCTGAAATGTAATGCTGAAACCCTCTGCCTTACAATTGCCATTCTGAAAATTCCCTCTACTGTGTAAGCACATCTGACAAGCTGAGGTGTGCAGGATTGCAGGTGGGACTCAGAAGGAATGCCATGGACCGCTGCATCCAGTCACTTTTATCACATGGATAAATCTCATGGTTCCAAAGAACAGAGAGGAAAATCTTCCATAACTTCACCAAGGTTTTTTATGATAATCCTAGCAAGAATAAGGAGGCATGTGAGTGAAAGTATCTTCCCTAGTCCAGGAGGTAAAAATCCCTTTTTGTGCATCAAAACCAGTTAGATTGAACCATGCCTATTAAGCATATTTTTCAGGTTTGCCCAAAGCAGTAGGATGCAGAGTTTAGCTTGTAATGGTATCAGCTGCCCAAAGACAGAATGCTAATTCTCTCTTGATTACACAGGTCCAGAAAAACAAAAACATGTCTGCAGCCAACCTATACTGACAGAAAGATAATATTTCATGTGCCTTAGTACCAATGGGTGACTATCATAACCATAGCAATATATTAGAAATACTTTGCTATCCAGTTCTTTGGGGAAAAAATACCTCTTTTAAATTATTCATTTCCTGAAAGTAAAGAGATCCTTGTTTAGTTTTTTGTTGTTTTTTTTTTCGACACTGTCCGCACTTCTTTTTGTGTGATATTTAATACTGACAAGTTGGGCTCATGACACTATTTTACTTCTATGTAGTTTTTCTATATTTCCTTCTATACAATTTTAGACTGCAGGAGCAGCAGTGTGCAAGATGTAGTTAACAGCTTTACAAATCCTCAGACCCTAACATGCCCTGAGGCAGCAGTTTTGGTGCCAGCATTGACACCTACTCATGTACACTCCCCTGCTACTTTGGGGGGAATATTTTCATTTCTGCTTTGTTTCAATTGTTGTTTGTGGCACACTGTTGGTTTGCTTTTCTTAACATTTTTTTTACTCTGATCTACTTGTTTCAAGATCTGTGCAGTAATTTTTAATTTTGCCCTTAGGTATCCTTCACAATTAGATGGGGAAAAGTAAATCCAAGTAGGCCCACAGGATATCTTTTTTTGTAGGATATGTATTGATTGAGATAAACAAAGGTGCAAGAAAAAAAAAAAAAAACAGACCACACCAAGACAGTAACACTTATCAAAGATATTTCTAGTTTCAAAAGGATGGCAGAAGCGAATCCATGTGGTGAAGATTTCAGTCTTCAGGTATTTGGGTATTTTCTGAAATGTATTTTTGCCAAAAGTCCAGACTATATCTATATTCTCTCTTAAAGTCTGCAATAAATTCTGGGTAACAGGCCTAGGATATTTATCACAGATGAAGGGATTTTGTTTCTCTCTTTTTGTTTTCACACTGTGAGTTTAAAATGGTACCAGGAAGAAATTTAGAATCAAAATCAATTCAGCTCAGGATAAAAATCAGTTCAGGAAAAAAAATTCCATTATTGCTACAGCAAACATCAAATCCATTTTAAATAGGTTTGGACTGAAGAGGAGCTAGATCAAAAAAACAAAGTTAAAGAAGTATGTTTCCTTCTGATTAAGACAGATGCTTAGATGTGCACTCACAATGGCAATGCACATACATTATTGGGTAATCCTTTTTAAATCACAAATATTTCAAGTGCTGATCATTTGTTGCCTTCTTCCTGTCTTGACCTTTATGTGGTTTCAGAGAATTCAAAGACATTAAATCCTTACCAAACTAAACTTGTCAATATGCGCAATACAGAAGAAGGGTTTGCCTAAACTTTGACAGCCAATGATGTATCGGCCATTTTATTTCAATATACCAAACATTTCTGTAGTCTTTTTTTGACAGATGTTGGAGATATATTTGAAATTTAAAATTACAGTGTTTGCTACAAGGTTTGCCTGCACCAAATGGATGTGTTCCTGTCAGGGTAAGTGGAAAGCATGATTCAGCAGGATGCAATGCTTAAGTATGCCCCACCTCCACCCTAAACTGCTGCCCAGTCAACAGAAGGGAATGATTTTCAGTACTATGAGTTCTTTAGAGGGAAAAGCTACTGCACTGGGAACATTTCCCAAGTACATATCAAATATCAAATAATGAATTATTTTATATGTGGATTTCTTGGCTTTGGACGTTTTCTGTGCAGTGATTATGGTGTTTCCACTCCAAAAAGTCATATATATTTTGAAATACATTTCAGAAAATTATCTTGGTTGCTTTTCAGGTCACAAGAGACATTCCTTTCCTTTTCTGGGTATTCTCTGTTTAGCAAGAATGCACTTAGTATAGAAGGATAAATTATGGTAGCCATGGGACTCAGTGCCATATTGTGCAACTCACACAAGCACCCATGGGCTTGCAGAGGAGATCTCTGTTTGTTCAAGAATAAGATCTGGTATTTCTCACACGGGAGGTCATAATTACCTTAAAATGCCTCTGCCCTGTAGGTCTTCCTGATGAATAACATCTGCTCCCAGAACATCTGCCTCTCCAGCAGGAGAGATGAGCTCTGTGGCTAGACAAAAACAAAAGTAGTCCACAGGCAGCAAGTGGCCATGATAAGAAACAGAACCCTCTCTGAGCACCTGATTCCAACCCTACTGGAGCCTACTGGAAGGAGCCCAGAATATTGCAGGGGCTCTTAGGTCAGGAAACGGGCACACCCCTGCCTCTGCATGCATAATTTTTGTACTCTGAGCAGGATAATATATGTCAGTAGAAATCAGAAGTGTCTTTCCAACCCTACATGCTCTCATCAACATATTCAGCCATCGGGGTTTTGGTTTAACCAGGCAGAAATACTAATTTCGTGTAGTGGTTTTGGTTTTCTAATTGGAAATTTTTTTGTGAGACAGGATTAGGAGGAAGGAAAAACAGGCCCAACTTTAAATGGTACAAAGAAAAACTTTATTACTAGAAACTACAAGAAAAAAGGAATAAAATAAAACTCAGAATACCACTTTTAGAATACTCCTCCTCCCCCCACCCCACACCTCTTTTTTTTCACACTGACAACATACAGAAAAACAGTTTGCCATCTTTTCAAAAAGTCAAAGAGTCTTTTACTAATTCACTTAGGAGAGGAGACTTCTCTTTTCAGTCTTTGGAGATTTCTCCACAAGAAACAGTTTTCTCGTGGCCCTGATGTTACAGTGATCAGCTGCCTAGGAGAATGAAAATTTGATTACTATGTAAAAATCCCTTCCTCGACTAACAACTTTCCTACAGCCATTATTGAGGACCATAATATCATTTTATGGGACGCACTTGAAGGATTATAACAGTTTAAACAAAAGCTTTTCTCATCTTTGAAAAGCACAGCTGCTTCTTCTTCTTTCTTCTTCTTTCTTCTTCTTTCTTCTTCTTTCTTCTTTTTTCTTCTTCTTTTTTTTCCCTTCTTTCTTCTTTCTTCTTTTTTTCTTCTGTCTTCTTTTCTTCCTCTTCTTCCTCTTCTTCTTCCTCTTCTTCTTCTTCTTCCTCTTCTTCTTCTTCTTCTTCCCTGAGAAACAGCAGGAGTTTTTATCCACCACCACAACAGTAAAATATGCTTCACTTTACAATCACACTGATGCAGGAAAAGGGAAGTTTTTACCGGAGCTGGTGACTGCAGATGTTTCTCTGTACCTCAGTAAGCTGAAACTGCCCATGTGATTTGCAGTCCTGAGCTACCAGCCTTCCTAAGGGCTGGAAAGTTTTGTGCAAAAAGGCACCACTGGGAAAGGGACTCCTTTGCTTTGCTTCCATTCATATTAGCACAATGAAATCCTATTTCTAACAGGTAGGATTAGCTTTTAGCTTTTATCCATCTCCTTGCATCCCATAGATTCCCATAAAGTTAGGGGAATTGTTACTGAATTACCAATATTTGCAGTGAAAATGGGTAAAAATTTAACTTGAAAAGACCCAGAAATAAAGTTAGCTGGAAGATGGTAATTTGGTTTCACAAGTTTCAAGTTTTTAAAACTAATTTTGTTTTTCAGTGGAATGAAAACAGAGCTTATGAACAGTTTTTCAAAAATATATTTTAGAGAAACACTTTTCTCCTTATAACTAAGCACAATTTTTTAATCTCTGATCCACTCTCACTCATTTGCATTTTGCTCCCCCACTCACATTCTGTCACCAGGGGCAGCTGCAGAGCCCTCGGTCACAAAACCTTTTCTGCTGATCTTTTTTTTAATTTTGCTTTTTTCTTGTTGTTGTCATTGTCATTGTTTTGTTTTGTTTGTGGGGCTTTGTTTTTTTTAATCAATACATCTCTATGCATGAGGTTGACTCTTCATTAAGAATGCGTTCTATTAAGAATGTTCATAACCAACTCTGCTTGGGAGAAATTCTTAACTTGTCCAAAAACTTGATATCTTACACGTCTAACTGGGTAACCAGCTGCTCAGCTGTGAAGCTTTGGGAGGAAAACAGACTGGAATTGCTGAAATGACAGTCCTGTATATTAAAGCTGACCTGTTGATATTTTTGCACGGAGTAGAAATTCTGCTATATTCCACTCAGCCTTTTCTGACTGTATGAACCACACACTTAACTAAAGCATTCCTCTTCCTCATTTTGTTATCTTGAACTTGATCCCAAGGATTTTACTGATGTACCTCTAAGTAGATAGCAAGAAAAAAATGTCTGTCGAGCCTTATGGTCCTGTATTTATTCATTTATGTACTTCAACATAGTATTAGTAAATAAATTTTAGCTGGTTTTGACAGCAAAGGCAAATGCATGAGCCCCACCCTCTGTCGGTTGTATTTCTTTAAGTATAAATTGCAAGATTACAGAGTTGCCTCAGACAGAAAACCTTTTACCCTGGTATAGCATTTTGACTTTTCCATGGAGACATACTTGCTTATTTTTCTGAGAGGTCAGAAGGGGTTTTGCTGTTGTGCTGACATTTTGCATCATCTTCTTTCTTTTGCATCTTAAAAAAAAATAAAAAAATAGAAAGGCACATTTCTGAAATGGCAGTAAAAATGCATTGCTCCTTTGAAATGACATGAACTGCATATGTCTGTGCATCAGCAGGTTAGTTAGGGGGACCAGAGGAGAATTATCCAATCCCTCATGTATAGAGGTGCCATATACAGATACTTTTTTGTGTTCCTTTGATTGCTCCACCAGGTTTAGAGACTCTGTCTTAAAGAAGTGATGCCTTATGCATGGGGGAACAAAAAGCAGAATATTGTAATTAGGAAAAAAACTAACTTCCCTGTCACATCTGGCCTTCATGCTTCAATAATCCCTTGAGCACA
This sequence comes from Turdus rufiventris, assembly GCA_013186435.1. Classification (NCBI taxonomy): domain Eukaryota; kingdom Metazoa; phylum Chordata; class Aves; order Passeriformes; family Turdidae; genus Turdus; species Turdus rufiventris. Next base: position 1,612,383 of record PYHW01009542.1, on the reverse strand, counting down.
GCTCATAAATAATGAGCACTCAGATATGGGCTGTACAATTCCAGTGCGTTCTATTGACTTCCAGGGGGTTCACAAAAAGATAGAATATATCCTAAAGGCAAAAGCATGTACTGTTTTCTTAGTCTTCTGTCAAATGTGTATCACTAGCAATTTAATTGCTATTTATTGAGTACTTGCCAGTAAGGTAGATGGGGCAAAAAAGAATTGCTATGTGGAAACAGAACTGATTTTTATCTGTTTCTTTATCTAGCATTACCCTGCTATCCATTTCAGACCTTTTATTGAGCTTAATGTGATACAGATTAAAAATATTGTAATGTGAAAAATGATGGGGAAAGTGCAATCAAGCAAGCACCAAAATATATAATAAAAGAAAAAAATCCTGAACAAACAACAATGCCTTATCCGGGTACAAATACTCAAAAGTAAGTAAAAAATAACTTTAATCTTATTGAAATTGAAAACTGAAAATGACAAAATTAGAAATAAAATATGTATGCATCTAACTAGATAGCCAAATGCTCAACTGAGATGTTTAGTAACTCTGTTAACTTCAACAGGCCCACCCTTTTCTGTTTATTGGCGGACTAATTAGTTTGATGCAGTGCCAAAATCTTTGTATGTGTTGCCTAATAAAGGAACTGGTAAGAAAATTAGGGAGGAGATATGATAAACCCCATTCCATAAACCTCACAGAAGCATGCCCAGGTGGAAAATGAAAGAAAGACAGAAACAGAAATCTCCTTTCCATGACCTGCTTCTCAGTAGATTACAGCTTCACTTTAGGTTATAACAATGTTACACCTTCCAGTCTGTATTTTTTGTTTCAAATAGGGTTTTGTCCTGGCTTAAAGACAGGTATTTCCTAAAAAAGGCAGGAGTCTTTCCCTGAAATGGAGAGTGCAAACCCCCCTCTCTCTAAATTATTACTGACCATATAACATGTCAATGGGAAAAAATTCCAGACAGAGAGGAGAGGGGGGAAAAAAAAAACAGGTTTGAAATGAGCAAAGTGAACTATTTTCTTAGCAAGAAAGAAAATAATATGCAGTTTCAGTTACAAAATATCCAAGTCAATATTAGTTTAAAAAAAAAAAAAAACAAAGAGAAAAATGCATCTGAGAACTTAAAATTGTCGTTTTGGATCCAAATGTGTGCCTTTCTCACATATTTAAAGCTAGCTTATTCTGCTGTTCCTAAACTGTACACGGTAAGGTGTTTCTTCAGCCAAAGCTGACTGTTTTTTCCCGAATACATCTTATAGCTTTAAACTTTTGCCAATTCAGTTTTTTGGGGATCCATTCCTTAAAGACAAAGGGGCTAACTTCCTGATGGTATCCGTTTTCTTTCCTCTGCAGGTTTAAGTTGTAACTGGGCATCCTGTTATCAGAAGCAAAATGAATAACTCAACATACATAAACTCTTCCACTGAAAATGTGATGGCCTTGGAAAGCCCCTATAAAACTGTTGAGGTAGTGTTCATCGTCCTGGTGGCAGGGTCTCTCAGTCTAGTCACCATAATTGGGAACATCCTGGTCATGGTGTCAATCAAAGTCAACAGGCACCTCCAGACTGTCAATAATTATTTCCTCTTCAGCCTGGCCTGCGCTGACTTGATCATCGGTATCTTTTCCATGAACCTGTACACCCTCTACACTGTGATAGGCTACTGGCCCTTGGGGCCTGTGGTGTGTGACCTCTGGCTGGCTCTTGACTATGTGGTCAGCAACGCCTCTGTAATGAACCTGCTCATCATCAGCTTTGACAGGTACTTTTGTGTCACCAAGCCTCTGACGTACCCCGTGAAGCGGACCACGAAGATGGCCGGCATGATGATCGCAGCCGCCTGGGTGCTGTCCTTCATCCTCTGGGCCCCTGCAATTCTCTTCTGGCAATTCATTGTGGGAGGAAGGACTGTCCCAGATGGGGATTGCTACATCCAGTTTTTTTCCAACCCTGCTGTCACTTTTGGCACTGCCATTGCAGCCTTTTATTTGCCTGTTATCATCATGACTGTCCTTTACTGGCAAATCTCTCGAGCCAGTAAGAGTCGGATAAAGAAAGGAAAAAAGGAAGCCACCCAAAACCAAGAAACAGTTTCCCCCAGCCTTGTCCAAGGTAAAATAGTGAAACCAAACAATAACAATATCCCGACCAGCGGAGATGGGTTGGAGCACAGCAAAATTCAGAATGGAAAAACCAGTGAAGAGACTGTGACCAATAACTGTGTTCAAGGGGAAAAGGAGAGCTCCAATGACTCCACCTCCATCAGTGTGGTTGCTTCCAACTTGAAAGAGGATGAAGCTACCAAAGATGCCAGACAGGCTTCCACCTCCCAAGACTATGTCAAAGCAGAGAGCTCCAAGCTGACATGCATCAGGATAGTCACCAAGTCCCAAAAGGGGGACTGCTGTGCCCCTACCAACACTACTGTGGAGATTGTGGGCACGAACGGAGAGGAGAAGCAGAACAGCATAGCCCAGAAAATAGTCAAGATGACAAAGCAGCCAGCCAAAAAGAAACCAGCCCCTTCTAGAGAGAAAAAAGTGACAAGGACGATTTTGGCCATCCTCCTGGCCTTCATCATCACCTGGACCCCATACAATGTGATGGTGCTCATCAACAGCTTCTGCACATCCTGCATCCCTACCACCGTATGGACCATAGGTTACTGGCTGTGTTACATCAACAGCACCATCAACCCTGCCTGCTACGCGCTCTGCAATGCCACTTTCAAGAAGACCTTTAAGCACCTTCTTATGTGTCATTGCAAGAATATAGGAGCTACAAGGTAAAAATAATAATGAAAGTAATTATGGAAAATGTGGAGAAGTTCCAAATTAAATTAAAAAAACCCTCAATGCTATAGCACTTTATGCTCTTCTATGGAATGTGCAATCCAGGATGTTAGTGGAAATACTGATAAGAAGCATCAGCTGTACCCCTTGAGGACCACACTTGAAAACATTTTTTTAATAAATGAAATGAAATCTTTAGGACGTAGGGATGTTTGAGAAAACGTTCAAGTAGGTGGACTGGAGGCACAATTCCTTACTTTCTGAGAGTATTCTGCAGAAGGGCTTTAAAGTCTATGATTTTTGGTCATTCTGTGTAAAATACTTGTTTTTTCATTCTCTTTTTCTTGTTTTTTTGTTGGTTTTTTTTTTTTTTTCCCTGTGTGTGTTTATTACATTTGCATCTAGATAAAAAAACCCTCAGATTTTATTAATAACTGTGGAAGAGGCATAGGAGTTTGGAAGGTCACTGCCTAATCCAAGTCAGTCATGGCAGAAATTTTCTAAAGCTCAAAGTTGTCTAAAGCTATTTTGCCACTGTCATGTAAGAAGCTTAATGATGAAAGGTTTTATGTTGTTTATGACACCACATTAGCTCTGAAAGTTTACTTATGTGCAACATGTAATCATTGTATATTGTTCCAAGTCTGCTGCTGCTGCTTGCCCCCTCCCAGGGGCTCTTGTTCTGTGACTACTTCATCACGACAAGATCAAAGACATGGTCTCGTCCAGACTGCTACATGCCAAGACTTTTTCAGCATCCATGTACACCAAAGCTTTTGAGACAATTTTGTTCATTTTGTTTGTCACATAACGTCAACCTGTGGATTTGTCTTTTACCTTCATCAGCCTTTTCTTCCTTTCTGTACCTTACTTGTGCAGGGCAAGACTGAATATCAAAAGAAGCTGTAAATTTAAAGGTCTCATCCAGTCAGCCACCATGGTGGCCAACCAAAGGGTCTCAGGTGAAGAATAGAAACAAGGTTATTACGTGTAAAATGAAATGCTACATCCACTTAAAGTTAAATGTACAGATGAAAAGGTATGTTGAGTCTTCACAGAATGAATAGTTAATATTAGATGACAATGCTCTTGAACTGTCAAAAGATGATTCTATGATTAATTTATTGAGGAAAAGAATAAGATAGACTGACATACCCACCTGGATCAAACTCTGCTAAGCCTTTAGTGTGAAACTGATGTCCTTTCTGGGTGAATCCTGGACAAGATGTTTGCTTTCTGGAAAAGATATTGGTCACATTGCCTTGTACTACCTGAGAGCTATATTTTGACTGTAAGCCAACGGGAAACACTAAAAAAAAGGCAGAGAGGAAAAATTGTGGTTATAGAAAACCAGATACTGAAATAGTCTGGATGGGAGTCTGGCAAGGGTTAAGTTCAAATATTTTTTTGCTACTCTACACTAGGGTAAATTTAGATTATTTCTGCCTGACAAAGGATTTAGTATTCCAGTATTTGATATTTGCTGTAGCAAAACTAAACATTTTGTGGACAGGGTATCAGATTACTGAAAACAGAGATTGTCTGTGAGTTATGCATATTTTATTTATCTCCTTCTTAGTGCCTCTAACTTCCAAGCCCTAACAATAGTACATTTATATATTTTGTTACCCAAAAAGAGGATAGACAGTGTCCTGAGAATCTCTTTCCTTGAGTGAAAGCCCCCCCACCAAACAGAACAATTCATTCTGTTATTTCATGCTACAACTTTAAAGCATTCCAAAATGCAGCCTCTGAGATTACAGAGACATTAATCTTATAGAATTAAGTTCTACATTTGACAAGCTAATTGGAACACAGTGCCAAAGCACTTAAGTATCATGACCATTTTCATGTTTTGTAGTACAAGTTCCCAGCAGAAAGTGAAAATGAGGAGGATTAAACTGCAGTAAATGAAGGCCACATTAAACTCCAGATTACAGTGTCTTAATATGAAGTAAATGAATTTATACCCCTAGTGATTTCATCCTAGTATAACTGTCTCTATACAGCAAAGGATCTAAATTTGCAACCCTCACTTGCCTTGAGTCATATCTGCTATCACTGTTTCCATCTTCTTGCTTGTAAGGAAGAATAACTCAGTGACAAAGCTTGCCACACTGAGCACTGCTTGCCTTTATAAATGTCATTCACTAGGTTTATCTTGACAGGTCAAAGGAAGGACTTACACATTCCTAAATTGTTCATTCTATTATAGTGTTAAAAAAATCAGATAAAATCCCAAGACAAAATAAAATCAAATATGTTCAATTTCTAAATCTGACTTCTTTAGAAAAGTTTCATAAAAGCAACTCACCTGCTTCTTTTTTTCAGCAAGTGCAGTGGGTATCAGTAGAACAGGTACTCTAAACTGGGAAATAATGGTTTGCGCAGCCATACTTAATCTTTTAATTCTGGTTTTCTGCAGGTGTGCAAATTCTTTATACTCACATTTGAAGCTGTCACTTGTTCATAAGGAGTTAATATAACAGCTAAGGACACTTCTACAGGTTAAAAAGGCAACAGATAGATTGCAATGATGCTCCTTCATCATGTGATATGATGACACTCAAAATACCACAGGAAGAAATGTATTTTGGGGCCAGCATTCATGAAAAATACAAGCAAAGGAAAAAGATCAGTTCAAAGTTTTCTAGCACTTTTCCCTATCACCACCCTCACTTTTGATCTTAAAAGACAAGGTGCTCTGATTTGTGCTATAGTATATTTAAAAGGCTTGCAGGACACACAGTTCTCTGTGTTTCCACATGGTAACACGTCCATCGTACATTTACATTTGCAGAAAATTGATAAGCATAAACATGACGTGGTGCACCTACGTATGGATCCACAGGCATGCAAACACACAACCCTACATGGTTTATATACATGAAAAATAACTAATATTCAAGCTATGGAATGGAATCTTGTCTTGTGTGCATTGCCAGCTGCTGGGAGGTGCAGACCCAAC